>CAJNDT010002729.1:0-27500 GCA_905221615.1 Symbiodinium sp. CCMP2592 | reverse complement strand
GGGTTTAGGGTTTAGTTGTAGGGTTTGGGTTTCGGGTTTAGGGTTTAGGGTTTAGGGTTAGGACTTAGGGGTTTGGTTTGGGGTTTAGGGTAATTTTAGGGGTTTAGGGTTTATAGGGTTTTAGGGTTTAGGGTTTATAGAAAATTGTATGGGTTTGGGTCCGTGGTTTGACCGAATTTGAGGGCGAATTTTTGAGCGAATTTTGAGCGACTTTTGAGCGAAAGTTTCGTTTTTTACTTTGGTGTTTTGATTTTGGGGGGGGCTGGGCTGGGGTGGGCTGGCTGGGGCCGGGACCTGGGTCCGGGGTTTGAGCGACAGTTTTGCTTTGGTGTTTTGATTTTGGGGGTGTGCTGGCCTGGGGTCGGGCCTGGCTGGGGTCGGGGCCGGGTTGGGCTGGAGTCCGGGGGTTTGAACGAAAGTTTTGACAGGGCTTGCCTCTTTGCTTTGGTGTTTTGCTTTTGGGACTTTGAGCGAAAGTGTTGGCAGGGTCTAAGTTGTTGCTCTGCAAGTTTGAACCTGGTGGGTTTTGGGCTGGTCTGAGCTGGGTGGGCTGGGCTATGCTGGACTAGCCACTTGGGCGTGGCTGGGCGGGGGGCTTCACCTTGCATTGACCCTTCGTCTTTCTGGCGCCAAGGAGCCGGAACCAGGCAGCTTGGGAACAGAGACCAACACCTGCAAGCAGGATAGAACATGTGGTGTCCATGCAACAGGGAAATCAATACCTGCAAGCAGGACAGAACGTTCGGTGTCCATGCGACAGGGAAGGCTTAGTATGTAACTGTTGTCTATCTGCAGTCACGGATCTTCTCGAAGGCGATCCAGATGCAATCCACCTCGTTGGTTTCCTCGTCTGCATCGATTTGCTCCACGAAGCCGCAGGCTCCGTTCACCAGGCCGTCCTGCACGTCGATGTTGTGCCGGAGCATGACTCTCACGCCGACTGCAATCTTCAGCAAAGCCTCCAAGCCACCCGTATTCTCCGGGTCGGCCCAGACCACTTCCGCGGGCAGCGGCGCTCCGGTCTTGATGTTGGTGTCCAGTGAGGGACACTCGTAGAGACGAACGCCAGTCATCCTGATGTGCTCCTCCATGTAGCTGCAGTTGCTCTCTGCGACCGCGCGGCGCGTGGGATAGAGGTATATTGCCTTGGCCGCAGGCTGCTTGGCATCCTTCGGCTTGACCACCATGGACTGTAGCTCCTTCTCGTCTTCTTCCGTGTGCTTCCCAACGCGAATCCGCGCTAGCAGGGCTGCCCATTTCGGATCCTTGGAGGCGCGGTGATTGCCTTCCAGCTCGCAGAGTTGAAAGAGCAGCCACAGATGACTGGCGAAGGGAGGCAGGCCACCTGGCGGTGGCAGCTGAAACAGATCCCCGGACAAGACAAGGTGTACGCCTCCAAACGGAATGTAGGCCATGTTCTTCGCCAGACGGAGGTGCTGATCCAGGCGCTCTAGCATGTAGGAGGAAACGAAACTCATCTCGTCCACGAAGAGCACGGAGACCAGCTTCCAGATGTTCTGGAGCGCCGCAAGCTGTGGGCCCGATGGCAGCGGCAGGTCGCAAGCTTTTCCATAGCTCTTGTTGACAACAGGCAGCAGGCAGCAGGAGTGGAGGGTGACGCCATTGATGTTCCACGCTGCGACCCCTGTCGGCGCTGCGATGATCACCCCGATGCCGCTCTGTCGGAGCATGTGGGCCGACGCCCGCACAACGACGGATTTGCCACAGCCTCCCGGCCCATGCAACAGCATGTGAAGGCGTTCAGGATCGGTAGCGTCTTTGGAACTTGGCTTCAAAGTGGATTGGATGATGTATTCCATGGCCCGACGTTGATGCTGCGTCTCCGGGCTTGGATTCTCGACCGTGAGCAAATCGAAAGATTCCTCGCCTTCTTCAACTGGCGCGAAAGCATCTCCGGCGGCCCCTGTCGGGACGTGCTCCGGGGCATCGAACTCGATGTCGTCGCCGTGCCGCCGCTTCAATGCTTCCAGGATCTTGAGAGAATCCTCGTAGTTGTCCTGCGCCACCTTGCTGCTGGCCCACCCGTCTATTGAATGTCCCTGATGTACCCTTGTTCTCATGTACATGGTCGCTTGGACGGCCTGCAGCTTCCGAGCAGCGTTCACCGTCCCGTCCATCTGAGGGAAGCATCTCGATCGGAGGAAGTCAGGGTTGCCGTCCAGGTCTTTGGCGAGGCGCCGAAACGCCGCGGCGTGGCTCCCGCCGTCTTCTTCTCGCAGCCAATCTCCCGGGTCTTTCCAAACGGTGTACAACATGAGCCGGGAATAATAGAAGGCTTCCGGCTCCTGGTCGGGGCTGAAGTTGCGGTAGCCGACGATGGCCGGACGCTTCCGTGCTTGCGGGAACTCTACCCCGATGAACCTGAAGGCCGCGCAGAAATCCAGGAAGTTCAGCTCCCGAAATTGACAGGCGGTAGGCTTGCCGCCCTCCACGGGAACGTCCACCTCTTCCTCGCTGAACGCCTTCTGCATCTCCCGATACCAGCGCTGTGCCACTGGCATGTGTCCATCACGAACAACCTTGGTGCGGCGGTAGCTGTCGGGCCGTTGCAGGGCAGCGCTCTCGTCGTATTGTGGCACCGACAGGGTCCATGTCTCGGGAGGTCCCACCTGGATCCACTCGTTGTCTCGGGAAAACTGGACGACGGGGAAGCCCAGCAGCAGGTGGCACGCCTCAAAAGTGGAAGTGGTTCTGCCTTGCAATGCTGCGTGCGCCGCCTTGTAGATCTGCTGGTTGCTGAGGCTCGCGTCCGCCACGCTGCTTGAGGTGAGCCTGGCAACAATGCTCTCCACGCGCCGCTGTGCCTCCTGGTCCTGCTCCGATTTCAAGGCATAGCCCAGGATATAGCGGCTGGCGCTGGTCAGCTCGCATATCACCTGCAGGTCCATGCTGGCCCGCCACCGCCGAAGGATCTTGATGTTGTACTGGCCCATGCCTTTGTCGCACTCTGCTCGCCTTGTGGCGAGGCTGCTCTTCCAGCGGCTGTTGGCATACTTTTCTTGGGAGCTGCGGCGCCGAGTACACGGTTCGGGATTGTGCGGAAAGCCGAAGCGGCAGGCACCGTGAGTCTTAATGCCGCAATACTCGGTGTGCTTGTGCACCAATAATTCGGCCAGCTGTGCATTGAGCTCCTTGTCGCGACCCGAGACTTTCGTGGATCGGCGCCAGCTAAGCGGACCCTTGGTGGTGATGTACTTGTCGCTCCACTCCTCTGCACGGGTGGGAACGAAGTCTTTCATCGCTTCATCATCCGACCAATCTGGGCCTTGCGCCTCTACTCCTGTTTCCTCGCCTTGGGGAGCCGCCTTCATCTTGTCGTCGGGCTTCTGCTTGGTCTTGCTCTCCCACTCCACCACCCAGAGAAGGATGTGAGCATGTGGGTAGCCCCTCTTCTGCCATTCGATGCGGATGAGGTAGTCCACGACTCGGAACGGCGGGTCCTCTTTGCGGACCCCACGATGCTGGCTTGCGGAGTCGGCAGCTGGCGCCTGGATGAAGTCTTGCTCGAGCACGCCTTCTGGCTCATCCTGAGCATCTGCACTTTCGTCCATGCGGCTGCTTGCGCCATGCTCGGTGGAAAGCCAATGCATCAGCTGGGTCAGCTGGTGCATGAACTGTCGTGCCACGATGGCGGGGTACTGATTGCAGAGCTGGTTTGGCGACAGGCCGTCCCAAGTGAACTTCTTGTCGGCTTGGTAGCACTGCAGGATTTGCGCCGCTTCGCGCTCGAGCTCTTGGGGCTGACACTCGGGGCGCAGCCGCAGCAGCCGAGCCATGATGACTGCGATCAGGATGTCAGGCTGTCGGGCGTGGCAGGAGAGCGTCATGAAGAACTTGGGCGTGCCCAGTTGCTCGTACATGTTCAGCGCCACGCCCTTCTTAGCGAAGACGTACGAGCTCGTCCCCGGGATGTCCCTCAGGGCCGTGAAGACTTGACCTCTGCCTTCTTGGTATTTGCTCTTCCCGTTTGGAGGCTGGCCACCGATCCTCACGTTGATGTTGCCCGAGAGGCGCTTCTTGATGTGCATTTCCAGGAGCCACATGATGTAGGCCGGCGATGCCTCGAAGCGCGGATCCAGACCCAGGAGGCGTTTGCGCGCGTACTGCGACATGCTCCCATAGCCATTCTGCCATCCACCCGTGCCGGCAGGAAACAAATGCGGGAAGAACTTCACGTCCATGTCATCGCTGAGCGCTGCAATGCTGCGGGCCTTCTGCAAATCCGCTTTCTGTGGTCTGGGCGCATGCAACTCTTTAGGAATGAGGTATGTCATCTCCAGCGTGCCTTCTTGCTCCCGTGCTTCCGTCTCCTCATCTGGTGTGTGCGCACTGTCTCCCAAGGCCGAGGAGTGTGAGCCACCGAACTCCTCCGTTTGGCGCCCTTGGGAGGTAGCGTGGTTTGCGAGCGCTATTGCGCTGCCCGATGATGGCCGGGTCCCGGCCAGGATCGCTTCCATTTTTGCGAGGGCTCCATCCACCGCCGGATTTGCCTTGTACAGGCGGTGCTGGGCTTTCAGCTCCCGCAGCGCTTTGTGAAGGCAGTCCAGACGCGCTGGGGAAGCCATCCGTCCTTGCACGCCCTCCACCAGGACGGTGCCGTCTTCCTCGAGCGTGGCTCCCTCCAGGACGTCGCAAATGAAAGGGTCGTCCACCAGCACCGCGTACATTCGACCCCACTGGGCACTTGGGCCGCCAGCAGGGAGCTTGTCCAGCAAGACTTGGGAGATCCGGGCCATGGCGATGAGGTGCTGCTCGATGGGCTGGAGTTGTTGCAGCGCTTCGGGGATGGGCGGCAGGACCGGCAACAGGAACTTGGTGTTCTTCTCGCGGCAGTTCCTGCAAAGCATCTGTCCTGAGGCTCCGCTCTTCCTGCAATGTTTCGCTGGGGCGAGCGTGCGGCAAGCCGCACAAAGTCTGGACAAGCCAAACCTTCCCCAACTGCGAGTGAAGGCCAGGTACCGCTCTTGTACTTGTTCCGGACTCAAGGTCTCCTCGTCCGGGAACGGGTAGCCTCGTTGCTCCGCCTCGGTGGCGATGGGTCTTGGTCCCCGTCCGCCCAGTCCCTCCTCGGCCCGCTCGGCCTGTAGTTCTTGCCTTTGTGCACGTGTGCTTCCTGCAACCGGTAGACGCCCGCGGCTGCCTGCTCCCGCTTCGGCCCGCTCGGCCTGCAGTTCTTGCCTTTGTGCACGTGTGCTTCCTGCAACCGGTAGACGCCCGCGGCTGCCTGCTCCCTCCTCGGCCCGCTCGGCCTGCAGTTCTTGCCTTTGTGCACGTGTGCTTCCTGCAACCGGTAGACGCCCGCGGCTGCCTGCTCCCTCCTCGGCCCGCTCGGCCTGCAGTTCTTGCCTTTGTGCACGTGTGCTTCCTGCAACCAGTAGACGCCCGCGGCTGCCTGCTCCCGCCTCGGCCCGCTCGGCCTGCGAATCGCGCCTCTGGGCCCGAGTGCTGTCTTCTTCTTCCGGGCGACCGCCACGGCCGGGCATCGGGCCACGGCTACCTGCTCCCTGTGCTGCACGTTGCTGCTGTCGAGCACTCTTCTCCTCGCTCTTCCGGCGGAGGTTCTCCTCTTTCTCGGCTTGGCGGCACTGCGGATTGCTGCACCATCCTTGTCCTCGGCCCCTTCGTGGCCAGCCGCACCGGTGACAAGGCGCCATCGTAACGAATTGCGAAAATGCGGTTCCTAAACTCAGCTAGGTTGTATCCGCACGGCTGCGATCAAGTATCACAGTATCAGGCATGTCAGTGGTCGTTTGTTCGCTCTCTGCCGGGCAAACCAATCTGCGTAATCACGACTACCTTCATACACCGAATCTTTGTCTGCAGTCTACAATCTATCTGACATGCAACGACACTGCCCGGGCTGCAAAGCTACGCTAAAGAAGGTGTGGCCTGGTCTTTGGAGCTCTCGAGGGCGCACGAGATGTAGGTGAAACCTGGAGGTCTTGAGGGCGCTCAATGTGGGGCTCCCGGGGTCGGCCAATGTAGGTGAAACCCGGAGCTCTCGAAGGGGCCTGATGTAAGTGAAACCTCACCTGAAAAAAAAAGAGGGCTGCCAATGTAAGCTCAGAGTATGTTCTTTGGTTCTTGACAAAGGCCCAGACGTGTCGAGGGAATCAGTCCACTAAACCTTTGGCAGGGTCGGTAGGTCCAGGGGTGGGGATTTTTGGAAGGGAGTAGTGTCAATTTTCTAGCTTTCCAACCCCAACAAGGTCTGCCCTGTACCCCCCCCCCCAGACTGCCCATGCACCCCCTCTGCTCCGCCGCTTCTCCCGCCTGCCCTCCTCCCACCCCCACTAAACCTGCCCCTGCCTACCCCACCCCTACCCCTCCTACCCTCCCCTACCCTCCCCCCCCCCTCACCCCCCCCCCCTACCCCCCTACCCTACCTCCACCCACCCCCTACCCCCCACCCCGCACCCCGCCTTGCAACTAGGGGCCCAGACTAGGGAAACCTGGAGCTCTTGATCGAGTGCACCCTGGAGCTCTCGAGAGGGCTCAGAGCAAGTGAAACCTGGAGCTCGAAGACACTCGGAGTAAGTGAAACCTGGAGCTTTCCAAGAGGCACAAAGTAAGTGAAACATGGAGCTCTCTGAAACCTGGAGCTCTTGATCGAGTGCACCCAGAGTAAGTGAAACCTGGAGCTCTCGAGAGGGCTCAGAGTAAGTGAAACCTGGAGCTCGAAGACACTCGGACTAAGTGAAACCTGGAGCTTTCCAAGAGGCGCAAAGTAAGTGAAACATGGAGCTTTCTGAAACCTGGAGCTCTTGATCGAGTGCACCCAGAGTAAGTGAAACCTGGAGCTCTTGACTCAGAGTAAGTGAAACCTGGAGCTTTCCAAGAGGCACAAAGTAAGTGAAAACTGGAGCTCTCTGAAACTTGGAGCTCTCGATCGAGTGCACCCACAGTACGTGAAACCTGGAGCTCTCGAGGAGGCTCGGAGTAGGTGAAACCTTGGAGCTCCCGAAAACGCTCAGAGTAAGTGAAACCTGCAGCTTTCCAAGAGGCACAAAGTAAGTGAAACGCGGAGCCCTCTGAAATCTGGAGCTCTTGATCGAGTGCACCGAGAGCAAGTGAAACCTGGAGCTCTGGAGAGTGTCCAGAGTAGGTGAAACCTGGAGCTCTCGACAACGCTTGGAGTAGGTGAAACCTGGAGCTTTCCACGAGGCACCAAGTAGGTGAAACTTGGAGTTCTCTGAAACCTGGAGCTCTTGATCGAGTGCACTCAGTGTGGGTGAAACCTGGAGAGAAGGTGCGGCCTGGATTCCTGGGACGCTAAGAAAGAAGCGGCCTTGTTTTCCTGTGCTGGGGCTGAAAGCTCGGGAGGTGAAACACTAAGCTTGTATTTGTTCACGCAGAGTGTCTTGCAAAGGGTGTAGCCAGCCATTACAGGAGGATGGCATACTAAAGAAGGTGCGGCCTGAATTCATCGGGCACGTGGAATTGCATACTAAAGAAGGTGTGGCCTGGAGGCTGTGTGCCGGCTGGTCCGGGTGTGGGCTGGGCTGGGCCGGGTGTGGGCTGGGTGGTCTCCCGAGTGTGGGCTGGGCCCTCCTGGGTGTGGGCTGGGGCCGGGTCGCTGGGGTGTGGGCTGGACCCTGCGCCGGGTGTGGGCTGGGCCGGGGCGGGTGCGGCTGTGGGCTGTTGCTTTGCACTCGGCTGCTGCGAACAAACTCAGCTGATGAGGTAAAACCGTCAAGCTCAGGAAAGCAGCTCAGCATAACTCTGGCAATCACGCACACTTTGCACTCGGCAGGACAGCCTGCTTCAGGAGCTGTGCCACGATGAAAGTGGAAACTGCAGCCCTGCAAGTGGGTGGGGGGGGGAGGATGGGGAGAATGGGGGCAGGGGGCGAGGGGCGGCAAGGAAAGGAGCGGGGTGGCCACCACGTATGGGATTGCATACTAAAGAAGGTGTGGCCTGGGCCGGGCCTTGTGTGGGCTAGCGTAGATGCAACTCGAAACGAAAATCACACAATTTCTATTTATCCTGCTCTTAGGGTTTAGGGTTTAGGGTTTAGGGTTTAGGGTTTAGGGTTTAGGGTTTAGGGTTTAGGGTTTAGGGTTTAGGGTTTAGGGTTTAGGGTTTAGGGTTTAGGGTTTATTGAGCTTGCTTCGTGTGCGGGGTGCGTTTTTGAGAATATTAAACTGGGGGGTTTTTTTGGGGTTTTCGGAGGTTTTTTTTGGGTTTTTGGAGGTTTTTTTGAGTTCGCGAAGTTTTTTTGGGGTTTCGGTGGCTAGGGTTCTAGGTTTTTGGATCGGGTGTTGGGTTCTTGGGGGCTTTGGGGGGTTTCCGGGTCCTGAATTTTCGGTAATTAACCCTGAATGGGGGCTTGCTAAACCCTAGGGTTTGCTAAACCCTAAATTAGAGTTAAATAAACCCTGCATGGGGGTTTGCTAAACCCTAGGGTTTGCTAAACCCTAAATTACGTTAATAAACCTTGAATGGGGGTTTGCTAAACCCTAGGGTTTGTTGAACCCTGAATTAGGGTTTAATAAACCTTGAATGGGGGTTTGCTGAACTCTAGGGTTGGTAAACCCTAAATAAACCTTAGGGTTTGCTAAACATTAAATTAAGAATTAATAAACCCTGAATGGAGGTTTGCTAAACCCTAGGGTTTGCTAAATCCTAAATTAGTTAATAAACTCTGCATGGGTGTTTGCTAAACCCTAGGGTTTGCTAAACCCTAAATTAGTTAATAAACCTTGCATGGGTGTTTGCTAAACCACAGGGTTTGGAAAAACCTTATTAATAAACCTTGAATGTTTGCTAAACTTCAAGCCAAATTTCCTGGATTTTGGGGTGGGTGTTTTGGGTGACAAATTCTGTTCATAGAATAGCGTTTTTATTAGGCCGGAGGGCCGATCTCGAGGTCCCCCCCATTCTGGGCCTAAAATACAAACAGGTCCTGAAGGGTTCAAGGAAACCCTTCAGATCCTGCAGGGTTTAGGACAACCCTTCAGGTCCTGTACCCTGCATGGGGGTTTTCTAAACCCTAGGGTTTGCCAAACCCTAAATTACGTTAATAAACCCTGAATGGGGGTTTGCTAAACCCTAGGGTTTGTTAAACCCTGAACTAGGGTTTAATAAACCCTGAATGGGGGTTTGCTGAACTCTAGGGTTGCTAAACCTTAAATAAAATAAACCTTTATAAACCCTGAATGGGGGTTTGCTAAACCCTAGGGTTTGCTAAACCCTAAATTAGTTAATAAACCTTGAATGGGTGTTTGCTAAACCCTAGGGTTTGCTAAACCCTTGCTAAACCATAGGGTTTGGAAAAACCTTATTAATAAACCTTGAATGGGGGTTTGCTAAACTTAAAGCCAAATTTCCTGGATTTTGGGGTGGGTGTTTTGGGTGACAAATTCTGTTCATAGAATAGCGTTTTTATTAGGCCGGAGGGCCGATCTCGAGGTCCCCCCCATTCTGGGCCTAAAATACAAACAGGTCCTGAAGGGTTCAAGGAAACCCTTCAGATCCTGCAGGGTTTAGGACAACCCTTCAGGTCCTGTACCCTGCATGGGGGTTTTCTAAACCCTAGGGTTTGCCAAACCCTAAATTACGTTAATAAACCCTGAATGGGGGTTTGCTAAACCCTAGGGTTTGTTAAACCCTGAACTAGGGTTTAATAAACCCTGAATGGGGGTTTGCTGAACTCTAGGGTTGCTAAACCTTAAATAAACCTTTATAAACCCTGAATGGGGGTTTGCTAAACCCTAGGGTTTGCTAAACCCTAAATTAGTTAATAAACCTTGAATGGGTGTTTGCTAAACCCTAGGGTTTGCTAAACCCTTGCTAAACCATAGGGTTTGGAAAAACCTTATTAATAAACCTTGAATGGGGGTTTGCTAAACTTAAAGCCAAATTTCCTGGATTTTGGGGTGGGTGTTTTGGGTGACAAATTCTGTTCATAGAATAGCGTTTTTATTAGGCCGGAGGGCCGATCTCGAGGTCCCCCACCCACCCAGAGGCATCCACAGCAGGAGGCAAGGGCCCGGCCACCGACCCAGGGGCATCCACAGCAGGAGGCAGGGGCCGGGCCACCGACCCAGTGGTATCCACAGCAGGAGGGAGGGGCCGGGCCACCGACCCAGAGGCATCCACAGCAGGAGGCAGGGGCGGGCCACCGACCCAGAGGCATCCATAGCAGGAGGCACGGGGGGGCCTCCAGGCGGGACCCCTGCCGATCCCCGGAAACCACGAATCCGTCGAGAAACTTGCAGATACCAGTAGCATCATTGTGTCTTTCAAGTCGCATAACAAGTTCACGTCCTGAGGCTGGGGCTATGGGGGGGGGGCAGGGCGGGCGCGTAATTGGTGGTGTGCACAAGTTGCAAATACCAGTATCACGATCGTCATTCCGATGCGGGATGAACAAAATCGTGTGCAAACGTTTGTTTCTTGTGGAATACCAGGCGCAAAAACGGGTTTTGCTCTGTCGATGCAAACTTATAGACCGAAGCATGTCGGGAGAGGAGGAGCGAGGGGGGGGGGGGCAGGGCGGGCGCGTAATTCGCAGTGTGGACAAGTTGCAAATACCAGTATCGCGATCACCATTCCGATGCGGGATAAACGAGATCACACGCAAACGTTTTTTTATTGTGGAACACCAGGCGCAAGAATAGGTTTTGCTCAGTCGATGCAGACATATGCCGAAGCAGGTTGGGCGGGAAACCGAAAGGGAAGAGGGAGGGGGAGGGGCAGGGCGGGCAGGTAATTGGCGGTATGCAAAAGTTGCCAATACCGGCATCACGATCGTCATTCCGATTCGGGATAAACCAGATCGTGCGCAAACGTTTGTTTCTTGTGGAACACCATCGCCATCGCTTGTACACCCTACATCTGCCATCATCATCCAAAATCACAGCGACGAGTATCATCGTCGCGAGGTTGATGCAGCATACATGGATGATGTAATAATGCTGAATTTGATGTAGATAGTAGACGCACAGAGAAGGTTCGCTCGGTTCTTCCGAAATTCGAGACTATGCTTGACGAGACGGGAAGCTGGAAGGGGGGGGATCGTTTGGCGATAGTCTGCTAGCTTTTCGCTGGTGTCTCTTGAGCCGCAATGATCGCGGCGATTGTCGTGCAAGTGTCAACCTTGGGGCGCGAGACAGGCTCTTGCGAGGTCTTGAGTACAATGGCGAGATTGCGCTTGCGATCTTTCCTCTCTTTTGTCGGTTCGGGTCTTCGGCGCACTTCATGGCGACGGCTGCAATGAAACGGGCCGGGACAATTCAAATAGGCGGCGAGTGTTTGTTTCTGTATTTGTTGCTCGGCGCGCCACATGCGAAGTGCTCTCGCGGCACGTGCTGGTGCGGATCAGAACTGGGGCCATTCCGTCAGTGTCCGGTCGGCGATCTGCAGCCAGTTCAGCAGGATCTCCTCCAAGCGGGCCGTGTGCCTCATTAAGCACCGTTTGACTTTGCTGAGATGGTGCACCAGGGCTTGCAGCCCAGCCGAGTGGAAGCAGCGAGCGCCCGCTTTACAAGTACCGCTGAGCTGAAGAAGCGACCAGGCATCTTCCAGACTCGGTGCGTTCAGTTCAAGCTCAATTCCCTCGCGGCACGGATGCCAATGCGACAGATGATCGAGCAGCAAGCCGCCAAACAACACCGTGTCCTTGACATGGGCTTGTCTTTCCGTGCGTCGTTCTGACTTTTGCAGCGCTTTCTCTTCCTGACTGGGCCAAGAACCAACTTTGCGGATGAGATACCTTTCCATGATTCGGCGATGTTCACAGGTGAACAGGTCCGCCTGTTTGCGCGTGAGCCGCCAAAAGCTGCCATCACGGAGGACGTGCGAGGGCGCATCGCATCGTACAGACATGAATGTGACGTGTCTGGACAAACTCTGCGTCTTATCTTACCTTTGCTGCATTGGCGGCCAACTGAACTTTCCTGGACCTTTTGGTCTTACTCGGCGGGCTCTTCCCTTTGCCATCGGCGCATTCATCGGGGGATGAGAAGGCCATGGGCGACAGCAATGGCCAGTAGGAAACCCGTTTAATGAGAAGTGGGAGGAAGACAGTCTCAAAAACATACGATGAATGTGGATGGTCAAACAAAGGATGCTTTCGGCACTTACAATGCTACTACTACCTACTACTACTGATACATTAATCCTACTGGTTCTATTATTACTACTAGTCTCGCGACTTGCGACAGCAGTGGCCAGCTACTACTACTACTACTACTACTACTACTACTACTACTACTACTACTACTACTACTACTACTACTACTACTACTACTACTAGTACTAAGCTTAAATTGGTCTCGGGCGCGGAAGCTTGCGGGAAAGGCATTTCGGGAGGGGCCTGGCCGTGCGGTGAGCTACTACTATTACTACTACTGCTACTACTACTACTACTACTACTACTACTACTACTACTAGTACTACTACTACTACTACTACTACTACTACTACTACTACTACTACTACTACTACTACTACTACTACTACTACTACTACTACTACTACTACTACGTTTTCTGGTTCCAGTGTTTTGCTTGCCTGCTCGTGCGTGTGTGTCGGCTGAATGCCAGGCTCACTAGATGTTGGCAATGCCGTACGTGTGGGGATGTTCCCGCAATTCTTGCAGGAAAGCGCTCCTGCTGACGATCGTGGGGCCGGCTTTGAGTGAGTCGAGCTTGGTGTACTCGCCGTTGAAGCATCTGTACGCAATCCAGTGCTGGTTGTCCTGGTTTTGTAGGGCTCCCACGTAGTTAGTCAAGTCTTCTGGTGCTGTTAGTGGCCTGAGGTCGAGCCGCCAGGTCACTCGGTCGTGCTGGCTCATGGCCTTCGTATTGAGTGCCGTGCTGAGGACCTCGGACGAGAACCAGCCGTTGCCGGACATGTGGTCCTCGGTGCAGTCTTGCAGTTCCGGGTTCTCGAGCAGAAACTGATTGGCGGCGTAGACGAGGTCTGCCTCTCCGAAGATGTCGTCACCTAGAGCGTTGTTGAGTGCGTGCAATCCGCACAGAGCTCGTTGCTGTTTTTGGAAAAAGATTGCTGAGCTTCTCGTGGTTGTCGCCGTGGCAGTTCGGGTTTTGGCTCGTTGCGTTGGTCGTGAGACGGGTTGGCTGGCCTGCTTGTCGCAGCAACTTGTTCTGCCGGGCTTGAGAGCTGGGGGCGGGCCGGATTTCTTCTGTAGTTTTGCAGGCTTTTTCCTGTGCGCGAAGAGGTCAGTGGTCAAGATGTCTGGTTTCTGCAGCTTTGCGAGTTTGTTCTTGTAGTGGATCGGCTTTTCGTGTGCGGCGGCGAGGGTTTGCCAGAGGGCTTCGATGCCTTCATTGCTGTGTGTGGGCAGCTTGTGTTGCGCGTAATACAGTGTCGTCAGCGCCCACTCTGCGTCCTTGTTGTAAATGAGACTGTTTCGGTTGAACTTCTTCAGTGCGGCCAGAGACATTTTGGGCACGCGACTCAAGGCCGTGTACGCTTGGCCCGGGTTTTTGATGCTTTGACCCAGGTCCGCAAAGATGCCTTCGGGCAGCGTCACTGCCTGTGCTTTGTGGATGGTGCTGGCGTGGGCGAGTACGAGGGGAAACTGTCGTCTCTGGATCCACTGGGCGTTCTTCCCCCAATAGTTGGCACTTCGTCGTTCCACGGCGACGGCGGGCGTCTGGTGCAGGTGGCACCATCTCTTTCCGGCTTTGTCGAATTTGACCCAGATGGTGGTGACCTCGTCGTCTAGGAGTTCGACGGATTGGACTTCTCCGCAGGCGCCGTTGACTAGGCCGTCTCTCACGTCCCAGTTTTGTTTGTACATCACTCGACTGCCTACCGCCACTGTGAGTAGGGATTCGAGTCCACCGGTGTCTTCTGGATCGATGTAGCTGTTGCTTGGGTCCGCGGTTTCGCCGGTTTTCGCGTACGTGTCGATGCAGGGACATTCGTAGCAGCGGGTCTGCTGTTGCTCGGTGTGGTGGTGAAATATGCGTGCGTTGGTCACGGCGACGGCCTCCCGCGTGGCGTGAAGGTGCATGGCGTTGCGAGCTGGCTGGACGCCGTTTCTGCGGCGGCTGACTCTGCTCTGGAGGATGCGGACGTCCTGCTCTGTCCACTGTCCGATGCGCAGCCTGGCCAGGAGTTCTGCCCACACGGGGTCCAGTGCGGCTCTTTGATTCCCCTGCAGTTCGAGCAATCGAAACTGGGTCCAGTGTCGCTCGCACGCGAAGATGGGCTTGCCGTGCGGCGGTGGCAATTGGTAGAGGTCTCCGAAGAGGACGAGGTGGATGCCGCCGAAGGCGGTCGCATCGTTGCCGGTGGCCAGTCGCAGGTGTCGATCGATCCTTTCGAGGGTTTCATCCGAGACGAAGCCAAACTCGTCTAGTAAGAGTACTCTCGCATGTTTCCAGAGCGTGCGCATGCTCTCGAGCTGAAAACCCCGCGGCGGTGGAATGTCCGTCGACTTGCCGTAGCTGTTGTTTGTGACTGGAAGGGACAGTGCGGTGTGGAGTGTGACGCCGTTGATGTTGAACGCCGCCACGCCTGTTGGGGCCGTGATGACCACGCCGACACCTGCTTGCCGCAGTTTGTGCGCTACTGCGCGGAGGATGACGGATTTGCCGCTGCCGCCCGGTCCGTGCACGATTAGCCTCAGCTGTTCATTGGATTTGGGTGTGGTCTTTGGCGCTTCCAAGACGAAGGAGATGATGTAGTCCATGACAGTTCTCTGGTACTCGATCTGCTTGTTGTCGGTGTCTGTTTGCAGGAGTTCGAAACATTCCTGGCAGGGAGGACAGGGGGGGCGGGGGGGGGGGGAGGGAGGGGCGGGGAGGGTGGATGGGGGAAATGTTGTCGTCTGTGTAGCTTTTACAGGGGCGATGGCGGTGCGCAAACGGACCCTGTCCTCGCCGGCTTCCACTGGGGCGAAGACGTCGCTTGCCATGCCCGAAGGTACGTTGTCCGGTGCGTCGAAATCGAAATCTCGTCCGTGTCGATTGCGGAGGCATTGCATGATTTTGATAGAGTCTTTGTACTTTTCCTGGTCGAATCTGCTCAGCGTCCAGCCTCGCAGGCTTGATCGGATGCTCGCTTTCAGGTACATGGTCGCCTGCACACGTTGGATTTCTCGCGCTGCTCCGATGGTGTTGTCGAGCTTTGGGTAGCAAATGGAGTTCATGAAGTCCGGGTAGGCTTGGCTGTCCGAAACGATACGCGTGAATGCTCTGGTGTGGCTTCCTCGATCTTCGGGCTTCAGCCAGTCGCCTGGTGTTTTCCAGACGTGGTGGAGTAGGAGCTTTGAGAAGTAGTAGTCCTCGGTGTCGGTGTCCGGGCTGAACTGCCGGTGTCCTACGATGGCTGGTCTAGTCCTCGGCAGTGGGCATGTAGTGGCACCACGCGTTTGTCTGTGCTGGAAGCCCGCACAGTAATCGAAGAAGCTGATCTCTTTCCAGGGTCGCTGTACCATGGCTCCATCGTTTCCTTCCACGGGGATGTCCGTGATGGTGTCTGGGGTGGTGTTTTGGATGTTGGTGTATCTTTGTTGGGCGGCGGGAAGTTCGCTTGCGTGCTGGTTGGCGTATGCGTTGGGGTTTGCTATTGCCAGCCTCACGTCCTGGGGTCGAACCCAGAGCGTCCACGTCTGGGGACGGCCGACTTGGATCCAGATGTGGTTGCGGGAGAAGAGCACTACGGGGTAGCCCAGCAAGAGGTGGCAGGCCTCGAAGGTGGAAGCTGTTCGGGCCTGTGTTGCGGCGTGTGCAATTCTGTAGGTCGTCTGATGGAAGGGCCCTTCCTTCTGGGTGAACTGTTCCAGGAGGCGCTCGACTCTTCTGGCGGCGACGTGGTCTTCTTCGGATTTGAAGGTGTAGCCGAGAATGTAGCGCGAGGCCATGCTGAGTTCGCATATGGGCTGCAGGTCTGTGCTGCTTTGCCATTCCAGGAGTATGTTTTTGTTGTACTGTCCCATGAGTGTTCCGGTGCCGTTGAGGGGGTCGGGTTGTTGCTTCGTGCCCGGATGCCGTCGGACGGCGATGCTGGATTTCACGCGTCGAGTCCACTGCTCCTTGGCGGTGCGTGTTCGTGCTCTCGGCTCCGGTGCATGAGGATAGCCGAATCTGCAGTACTGGAGGTTGCCTGCATGTCGTCGGCAGTACTGGTTGCAGTGGTGCGCTTGGAGGCTTGCCAGGCTGCTGAGGCACTTGTAGTCGGCTCGGTCCGGCCTGCGTCGCAGGTGCACGTTTTTCCAGCGTTCCGGGGTCGTGGTGCAGATGAACTTGTCCGTGAGGTCTTCTACGGTGCGTGGCTGGATCTTGCGTGCGACCTCGTCGTCGGTGAGGTGCTCCGCGTCGTCTGCTGAGAGCTCTGTCGGCGGAAGGCTGGGCTGGACCTTTTCTCGTGTCCAGAGGAGTATGTGCACGTGAGGGTAACCTCTTTTCTGCCATTCCACCCTTACCACGTAGTCCTGCACGTGGAAGGGCGGTGCCCACTTGTGGCGTTGCGGCCGGCTCCTTGTTTGGCGTGTGTCCTCTTGGGTTCTGGGGGCGGCGGCTTCGTCGGAGTCCTCCTTCTCGGAGCTGTGGCTTGACCCGTGGTCGTCCTTCTCGGATTCTGCTTCGTCGGTGTCGGTGTCTTCTGTGGCTTCGGGTGACGCTGGGCCGAGCCATCGCAGGAAGCGCTTGACGTGTTGGAAGAACTGTCTGGCGACGATGGCCGGCATGCTGTTGCAGAGCTCGTTGGCGGTGTAGGCTCTTGTCTCTTCTTCGTCGTTTTGCTCCTTGCTTCTCTTGCGAGCTGGCCTTGCGCTCGTGTCAGATGCTGTTTCTGTGGTTCCGGGCTTCGGCATGTCTTTCGCGTGTTGGCTGGGGCTTGCGTCTGCGTGCCACTTGTGGTTGGGGTCCTCCATGTACTTTGCGTAGATCCAGGCCGCTAGGGTTCGTCTCGATTTTGTGTCTAAGGGCTGCTTATGTAGGTGTTCGGCTCTCAACAGCTTTGCGTATATGCACGCGACGAGGATGTGCCCTTGCCTGGCGTGGCACGTGAGTGTCAGGAACCACTGCGGCGCGCCCAGTTGTTCGAACATGCTGAGGGCGACTCCCTTCTTTGCGAAGACGTACGGCTGCGTGCCGGGAACATCGCGGAGCGTCGTGTAGACCTGCCTACGAAGTGCTTCTGTGGGTTGTGCAGCAGCGCTTGGCTTCTGCTGAGCGATGCGTACGCTGGTGTTGCTGCTGATTCGTTTTTTGAGCCACGTCTCGAGCAAGAAGTAGATGTAGTCCGGACAGTTTTCGAAGCGCGGGTCCGCGCCGAGCAGACGCTGGCGCGTGTAGTCCGCGTATTTCATGTCTGGGTTGTAGCCGTACTCGCCGGTGGGGAAGAGGTGCGGAAACACTTTGACGTCGGCATCGGTCATGAGGTTTGCCATTAGTTTGTGTTGCCCCAAGTCGTGGGTGTCGGCAAAAGGTGCCGTCGGTGCTTCTGGGAACGTGTACTCGATGTTCGCGATGCTGGGTGCGCCCTGGTCGTTGTTGTCCTGTTCCGGGTTCACTGGCCTGGCATGGCTTTCGATTCTGTTTCTGTCGGCTTCTGCGTCGCTCTCGCTTGAGGAAAGGTGGATGTGGGCGCTCCTAGTCATCTCGTTCTTTGGTGTGTCGTGTGTTGCTCCGTTCGCGGCGGTGTTTCGGCTCTGCCGCCGGAGCTCGAGTTTCTTTCGCTTGTGGCTGGTGCGCGTGTACTGGTACTTCTGCTGGAGGCGTTGTAGGGCGGTGTGTATTTCGGGTGCTTTGTAGAGTCTATGGTCCCTGTGCAATTGCTCAAGCGCTCGGTAGAGGTACTTGACTCTGGCGTGGCTTGTGAACTCTCCGCTCGGGGAGTGTACGTAAACGTTCCCGTGTCTGTCCAGTCGACAGTTTTCGAGGACGCTGGACAGGCGGGGTTGTTTTAGAGGTGTGATGTACATGCGACCCCATTGTCCACGGGGTCCGCCGGACGGCATGTCGATGAGAAACTGGGAGACTTGCGCCATTGCAAGCAGTCGTTGTTCCATGTAGTTGAGTTGCTGCAGAACTTTGGATTGTCGCGGCACTTCTGGGAGGATTGCCGAGGTGTTTTCGCGACATTTTTTGCAAAGGGCTGTCTGCATGCTGGGGGTCGAGTCCGCTCTGGACTTGCGCATGTACCGGAGAGGGGTGAGCATGTGGCACTTCGGGCAGACTTCGGAAAGGCCGTAGCGTCGCCATTTGCTGATGATGCCTCTGGGGCTGCTGTAGACTCGCTGGCGGAATTTTAGGCGGCTGCGGAGTGCGCAGTTCTGAAAGTCTTCGTTTAGCAGTATGCCCGTTTCGAGCTGTCCTCTCGGGAGGCGTCTGATTGCATTCTTCATGCTCGTGTCGTTCATTTGCTCCACGGCAGGTGTGTTTGGTTTGACCGGCGGGTTGTTATCCAGTGGCAGCGGACCTTGGCTGTTGTTGCTGACTGAAACCGCACCATGTGACCACTAGCTGTCTTACAATTGTTCCTTCTCGTTCGCTAGGGCTCCCGGCCGCGTTTGCCGTATCCTTTGCTGCATCTTTCATCCTCTGTACATTTCGGTACATATGGCGCGGTTATAGTTTGCAGCTGTGGTTCCGGACCTGATGGCGGCGGGCTGCGTTGCATGGGCGGCTGCGTTGACAATTAGCCGTTTGCGTGCTCGTCCTAGCTTGCTTGTCCGAGTTTCGGGCCGCGCTTGCCGTAGCCTTTGCTGGATCTTTCCTCTTGCGTACATTTCGCTACATATGGCGCAGTTGGTTCCGGACCTGATGGCGGCGGGCTGCGTTGCATGGGCGGCTGCGTTGACAATTAGCCGTTTGAGTGCTCGTCCTAGCTTGCTTGTCCGAGTTTCGGGCCGCGCTTGCCGTAGCCTTTGCTGGATCTTTCCTCTTGCGTACATTTCGGTACATATGGCGCGGTTATAGTTTGCAGCTGTGGTTCCGGACCTGATGGCGGCGGGCTGCGTTGCATGGGCGGCTGCGTTGACAATTAGCCGTTTGAGTGCTCGTCCTAGCTTGCTTGTCCTGAGTTTCGGGCCGCGCTTGCCGTAGCCTTTGCTGGATCTTTCCTCTTGCGTACATTTCGGTACATATGGTGCAGTTGGTGCCGGACCTGATGGCGGCGGGCTGCGTTGCATGGGCGGCTGCGTTGACAATTAGCCGTTTGACTGCTCGTCCTGAGTTTCGGGCCGCGCTTGCCGTAGCCCCTGCTGGATCTTTCTTCTTCAGTGTGTTGCGCTTGGCGAGTGGGCCGGTTCAGGGCTGGGACTGGACCTCATGGCAGGCTGTTTTTCTTTGGGAGCTGCGTTGATGACAATTTGTTGTCTTACGTACTTACTCAAGTGATTTGCTCGGGCTTCTGGCCGTGCGTGCCGTATCCGTAGCTGGCTCGTGCTTCTTGGCTGCATTCGGTTTGTCGTGTGTTTTTGGGGAGTGGTCCGCGTCGGTTTGCACCGAGCTCGATTCGTTCGCCTCTGGCTTTCTCTGCTTTAGATTCTCGTGCCGCTCGCTGCGCGATGTCGGGCACGGGCCCTCGTCTGCCGAATCCCTTGGCCAGTCTTGTGTCTTGGTCCCATTTTGGCCTGGGTTTGTCGTGTTTCCGGCCCCTCTGCGTGTCGTCAGTCTCCATGTTAACTGCGGTGTTGCGCACCTCTTCCGCAGACGCGTGTGCTGGCGCTGGACGTGAGGACGCCGACGTGTGAGTCTTCTGGCGTTTTCTGGTGTTCGTTGTGGGGCGGTCCGTTGATCTCTTGTCGGAGACGAAGGGCCGGGAGCCGATGATCGGTGGCGGACTGCAGTCGCCGCGAGCTGAGGTGGGAGCTTCTTCTTCAGAGCCGCTCCTTAGTGTGTTGCTGCAACGAGAACGTGATGAGTCCTCGTGCTATTGGCCTCGTGACGGACCTCACAAAGACACGTTTTGTCGAGGTGCGCAATGATCTCCTGTACTGAGTTGCGAGTCTGGTTCCAGGGAAGGTTTCGACGCTTGGGTGCCATGGCTGCGGTTGCTGATTAGTTAGGTTCTTGTGGAGTTCTTTTGGTTTGCGTTGTGATGTGCTGTCGACTCTTCGTGGCGACGGAGGGAGTGGTTCTTCTGATTGGTTCACGCCTGCGTGCACTTGCGGTGCTAGGAGTCAAGCTGCGTTCTCTTCGGCCTCCCTTTTTGTTGTTTCGGTTTGGCGCATCACACGCGGCTTTTGTTGTCTCTTTAAATAGTGCATTACGTTCCGTGGGTTGCATACGTGTGCTGGTGGACTGTTGTCGATGTCGTGGTCGTTGTTGTTCTTTTTGTTTGCAGTGCGGATGGAGCAGGGGTGACTGTCAGATGTCTTGTGGCGGTTCTTCGTGTGCTACGTTGGAGGTCTCGGCCATTGTTGTGTGCGCATGGTTGAGGACTGTGCAGTCTTTTCTTTGTTGTAGGATTTGAAGGGTTTCCTCTTCAAGCGTGGGCACGACGTCGATCCATGGTTTCTCGCCGTTGTCCGGGTGAGTGCCGACGATGTACATTTCGCGGACAGTCTGTCCGTATTCTGTTGCGAGAATGTGCCGGTACAGGTTGAGCTGGAGTCGGTAGTGTGAGACGGGGCAGTCCGGCATGTGTTGAATGGGCGGCAGCATCTGTTTGCCGTAGTTCCGGTGTTTGTGTTTGAGTTGGCTGGTTCGTTTCCAGTCGATGATGATCTTGTCGCCGTTGGGATGTTCCGCAACGAAGTCTATGGTGCCCGCGAGTGCATGTTTTTCGCTGTAGATCTTCCATTCGGTTCGATATGTTTTCGTATTGTTTATGTGGTCCAAGAAGCGCACCAGCAGTTGGATTTCCGGCGTCAGCTGCGCGACGATTCCGCCGTTGAGAAGCTGTTCGAAGTGTGCGTGCATCTCAGTGCCTGCTTCGGACGTTTCTCTTGCCTTGGTGTTCCACTTGCGTTTGATGGCCTCGTCGTCCAAGGTCATTCGCTGACAAAAGGCGTCGAGTTCTGGGTGTTCGTGTCGCAAGCGACTTAAATGAAGGCAGATCTGGTCCAGATGTGTTGCGGGCTGCTGAAGCAGGTGCTTAGGTTGTGTGGCGTCTTCTGGAAGGAGCGACAAGTCCGCTTGGTTTATTGTCTGCAGTGCGTGTAGATCGACATAGTCCGGGCGGGGCCACCTGGTGCTGGATCGCATGGTGTCGATGGTGCGCTGCGGTTGGAAAAGCTCTGTAAATTGGTGTATTAATTGGGTGACTGATGTAGGTACTGGGGTACCTTTCCAGAAGTACTTGTGGCTGGATGTGTCAAAGGTGAGGTGCTGGTCCTTTTCGTGTGGGTTGATGTGTTGGAGGTGATCCGTTTCATCTGGTGGATGTGCTGGCTGCTGTATGTGCGTGGCTTTAGTGTCCTTGCACCGGCGCTGCACATGTTCGCCATGGATGCGTCTCCTTTTTTTATGTCTCAGTGTGTCGTGGAGGATGTTGTCGGCTTGGAGTGAAGACAGGGAAACGGTTTCTGGATCGTCGTTGAATGCCATGGCTCCTGTGTTTCTGTACGCGTGTGTTGATTATGTGCATCTGTGGTGTTCATTGATCATGCATGCATTGCCTCTTGATCGAAGTCATGTTTAATGCTGGTTCCACTTGATCGTCTGTCGCCGGCGGAGTTGGTGTTCGGCTTGCAGCGTTGTCGTTTTGTAGATGTTTTGCAGCGCAGTCGGCTGGAGCTTAGGGTTGGTTTTTTTGTGCGCATCGGGAGGGTGTAGGTGTATGTATGTATATGTTTGTATGTATGCAGGCATGTATGTATGTATGTATGTATGTATGTATATAGCTATGTATGTATCTATCTATGTATGTATGTATGTATATATGTATGTATGTATGTATGTATGTATTTATGTATGTATGTATGTCTGTCTGTATGTATGTGTGTATGTATGTATGTGTGTATGTCTGTATGTATGTATGTATGTATCTATGTATGTATGTATGTATGTACGTATGTATGTATCTATGTATCTATGTATCTATGTATGTATGTATGTATGTCTGTATGTATGTATATATGCTTGTTCATGTCGGTGCTCTTTGCTTCAAGATTCGGTTCTTCCGTTGGCGTATATTTTGGCGACCTCGTTGGAATCGTCGTCGGAGATGCCATTAGTCATGAGTGCACGCTGTCCGTGAAGAGTTGTCGCGCGAGACGGCGTGTGTGGTTCCCAGGAGAGTATGTGTTCTGAAGGGGAGCCCCTGCCTTGCCACTCTGTGCAGGGGACGGGAGCTCTCGTATGGAATGATGGTGGCGGTCGGTTTGGTGCTTGTTTTGGCTGATTCGGCTGAATGGGGATTGGTGTTGTGGACGGTTTCAGTGCCGTGGTCGTGCTTATGCAGTGGTCGTCGGAGTTGATGCCTGCTTGCTGTCTGTGAGTGAGGTTTCTTGTATCGGGGTTGTTTTGTGTTCCAGTACGTCGCCGTTGGCGGGTATGTCGATGTTCATGTGTAGTAGCAGCTCTTGTTGTTCGTGTCGGCGCTGTTGCTGGTTGGACCGCTGACTTGTCTGCACGACAATGAAGCGACATGGCTTATAGCGAGTTAAGATTGAGTGGCTGTTGCTCGTCTAGTGCTGCCTGGAAATGGAAATGGCGTGGATGGTAGTCGAGCACCTAGCTTGAGCCCAAGTTTATCTGCCAGGAAGGTTGTTATGCTTTGGCTTGTGCAGCTGTTATTCGCGCAGATTTTGTTTGTGCCTTTTGGTTGCTGCTTTAGGTGCTGCGAGGGGACCGACGGGGTCCGGCATTGGGCTTTGAGAGGCTTGCGCGAAAGACCGGCTTATGGTTCCTGTTGTTGCTCTGAGAGATCTTTGCTTGCAGTTGCAGCCTGCGTCTGTGCTTGGCGTTCGTGGAGATATTGGTAGAGATGGAGTGTTTCCAGGGCGGGCATCAGCATCTCCAAGGCCCACGGATATTCATCTAGCTGGTGGATTCTCTCGCGAGATGCGTTGCTCCTGACGCCGCTTGCGTTTGCCCTCGCATCGAGCAAGAGCTTCACTGTGTCGGGGTTGTCGCTCCACATTGCCAGTTGCAGCGGTTCCGGAAGGAGTCGCACAGCTGCTTCTGATTGGAGCTCGCAGAGGTTTGAAAGGAGCCTGTGGAGGATCGAGTCGTGACCCTTGAAGGCTGCTGCACAAAGAGCCGTTCCCCCGTGTAAGGCATGTTTCTCGATGTTGGCTTTCTGTTCCAGCAGGAATTCTACAGCTTCGGTTCTCCCGTGCCAAGCTGCGTGCCAGAGCGCCGTGGCCTCTAACTGGCTGTCTACGTGGACTGATGAGCTGAGCAAAAGTTTAAGGCCGGAAATGCAGTTGGCGCTGGCGGATGCACAGAGAGCGGTTGTCTCGTAGTCGTACTCGTTGCGGGGCGCGTGCCGGGTGTGCACGTCCGAGCGCGCTAGCAGAAGGGTGCTTGCAATTTCTTCGTCGTTATTTTGGCAGGCGATGCTGAAGGGTGTCCGGCCTTGGACGTTGCACTGATTCGGGTCGGCTCTTGCCTCTAGCACCATTTGTGTGAGGGTGTGGTAGCCGCCAGCAACTGCTTCGAGTAGGGCGCTGCGTCCACGAAGGTCTGTTGCGTCCGGGTCTGCTTGGTGTTGCAGCAACATGCGTGCGGCTTCCTGTGCGTCTTGCGTTGCTGCGTGCCAGAGTGCCCGATCGTTGCCGTGGCGGTTCACGTCTGCATGGGCTTGGAAGAGGAGTTCCAGGATGTCCGTGTTATCTGCACTTGCGGCTGCTTGGAGAGCGGTGATTGCGCCGTTTGCGGTGTCGACTTTGGTTCCGCCGGGCATGGACGCGTTGACGTCCTGTGGTTTGCACAGGAGTTCTTCCACTTCGGATTCGGAATCTTCGAAGCTGGCATCAATGAGCTGACGGATGTTTTCCGTGGAAGTGGGGATGTAGTTCAATAGCACGACCTGCAGGCGGGAGGATTTTCGGATCTTGTCCTGGTCCTCGAGGAGGCGTGTGTCCTGGAGGATTTTCTGTCGGAATCGGCAGACTCCCAGGTCTGGAGCTAGTCTGGTTTTGAGCTGTCGCACGGTTATGGCTTCGTCTAGGTGGAGGTCGGCTACGAGGTTGCCTGCGGTGGAGTAGACATGTACTTGGATGGTTTCGATCTTCTGGGTGCTCGGTCGTTTCATTTTGGCTCTCTGGCGGGGGCGGTGGTTGTGCGACCTGGTAGTAGTACGAACCGGAGTTCGTGGGGCTCGGGCCATTGATACTGTTGCGGCTGACGTGATGTTGGACATGTGTGTCGTGATGTTTCTGGCTGCGCTTGGTCCTGTGCATGTTTGCTGCTCGGGGCGGGTCGGTTGCATTTGGCTGGCTTGCTCTTTTTTTTTTGACGTGCGTGACATCGGCGTCGCTCGGGTTCGTTTTTGATTGCGGGCCTGCACTTGTTGCTCTCGTGCTGTACAGGCGTTGGCGGGCAGTCTGGACGGTGGTGGTCGGGGCGGTGTTTCACACCTCCTGCAGCAATGGCGGTGGTTTTCTTGTTGGGAGCGTCTACTTTCGCGTTTTGGTCACTGCTTTGCTGTGTTTTTGTTGTTTCGTTTTGTGCGCAGCTGTGGGATCGGGTTCTGTTCGGTTTGGGCCTGTGTCTGCTTTCTCCCGTCGTGTCTTGTCTTCCTGATTTTCCGGCCTCGGGATTGCAGTGCCACCAGTGCCACCAGCAGGCCCATGTAGGGTTTAGGGCCAAATTTCCTGGATTTTGGGGTGGGCGTTTTGGGTGACAAATTCTAATCATAAAATAGCGTTTTTATTAGGCCGGAGGGCCGATCTCGGGGTCCCCCCCATTCTCGGCTTAAACTACAAACGGAACTGGTGCCTGACCGCGGAAAACCCAAAAAAACTCAAAAAAACTCGGGCCCACCAGTGCCACCAGTGCCACCAGCAGGCCCATTTAGGGGTTAGGGCCAAATTTCCTGGATTTTGGGGTGGGCGTTCTGGTTGACAAATTCTGTTCATAAAATGGCGTTTTTATTTGGCCGGATGGCCGATCTCGAGGTCCCCCCCATTCTGGGCCTAAACTACAAACGGAACTGGTGCCTGACCGCGGAAAACCAAAAAAAATTAAAAAAAAACTCAAAAAAAACTTGGGCCCACCAGTGCCACCAGTGCCACCAGCAGGCCCATTTAGGGTTTAGGGCCAAATTTCCTGATTTTGGGGTGGGCGTTCTGGGTGACAAATTCTGTTCATAAAATAGCGTCTTTATTAGGCCGGAGGGCCGATCTCGAGGTCCCCCCCATTCTGGGCCTAAAATACAAACGGAATTGGTGCCTGACCGCGGAAAACCTAAAAAAACTGAAAAAAACTCAAAAAACTCTGGCCCGAAAGACATGCAGCCGGGCACCTTTTGATTTTAAAGGTTTCGGTTTTCAAAAAAAGCGACCCCGCACACTCGACCATTCTTCCGAAAGGCACTGAAGCTGTTCCCCACCCAGGTGTTGTGAGAGTTTTCTATTTCTTCATGTCGTTTTACTCTAGCCGTTGGTAATAGTTCTGGTTAGTCATCGGAGCTGTAATTTGCACTGGGTCGTTGCTGCTTCGATTTTTCTGGATGCCTCGCGCGCCCTCTTTGCGGCGTCGGGCGCAGCCGCAGGTGTCTGGGGGTATCCATCACCTAGGTTCGTCACGCTTGCGGAGTGCATGTTTGCTTCTGCAGACGGGCTTCTGAGCGCGGTGCGGCTCCAATTCCTCGTCTTCGTCCGTGGGGTTTTCGGAGTACATGCCGGCCGTCCTGAGTGTGCTGGGCCGTGGCTGAGACTCTCTGGACGGCACTTGCTGAGGCGGACGCGGCGTCCTTGTTGCCTCCGGTACTGGCAGCTGGACCAGTGTGACCCCGTCAACGCTGGACACGAGCTCTCTGCCGGTGAGGAGAGTGTCACCCTTCAGGGCTTGGTAGTCGCCTTGGTCGTGCATGCCCTTTCCTTTGCTGTGCGTCTGGGCATCAGGTGCTTTCGGTCGCCGGGCAGAACTCGCCCCACCGGCGGTACGCGATATTCTGCAGGACGAGAAACAAGGTACTGTCGCACTTTTCCTGTCGGAGCGGACTGGCGTAGGAAGACTGGCTTGACTTGGTCTGAGCGTGATGCCTTTACAGTCACGCAGCTGCCGTCCAGGAAGTTGACCTGGAAAGAATGCCTCAGCCGGAGTCGCGTGTTGAACCACTGCCTTTCTGAACGCACTTCCTGGAAAGAATGCCTCAGCCGGAGTCGCGTGTTGAACCACTGCCTTTCTGAACGCACTTCGAGTGTCGAGCTTCGGCGAGTGCTTGGTCCTCGGGCGCTGCTCGGCGTCGTTCGAGCTGATTTGATGCACAGTGAGCTTGGGTGTGGCGGACGTTGTTCGTGTTTGAGGCTCTCGCCGTGGTGCTTTGGTCGCGGTCTTCATGGCTAGCTTCGGTGCCATGGCTTTACTTGGCTACGTTGTGAGACTTTGCACAGTTGTCTTGGTCTTGTATGACACCTGCTTGATGGATCCAAAATGCAGCTTCGCGCATTCGAACTTCTTGGGACGCTGCAGTTCCTGTTCCTCGCCTGGCTGGGATTGCCTGCTACAGCTGGTTTTCAGTGTTCCGTGGTCAGTCTTGCATTTCGGACGGACGGATGGTGGCGCTCGCAGCCCGTGCCGTGCACCATCAGCTACGCTTGGAAGCGGGGCAAGGACTGCCGGTTGAACGACATGCACGAGAACGCGAGATGTGTGCAGTGGCCTCCGTCCCTTTTCTGCAAGGGCGATCCAATTCGGTATAAGATTTCCTTGCTGGTCTTTCTTTGTCTCTCTCTTTCTCTCTCTCTTTCGTTTTTTCTTTTTCTCCCGTCTCTTTTTAGCTTGTGTCGTTTCGCCGTGGATATGTTGACCCTCGGCGGGGAGCTGGCCGTTCAGGCTCCTTTCAGATTTGCTCCTGACGCTCAGAGCTTAAGAGGCTTGACCTCAGACGCAGCAGGCAGCTCTGACCACCTGACCTTTCAGAGAAAAGGCTCTGAGGTTGTTCCTCACCCAGGAGTCTTTACATTGCTTGCGATCGTCTTCCTATTCTTCAATCCCTGGGACTTTTCCAGGGCGGCCGGCAGAGCTCTGAACCATCTAGCTTGTTGCCGGTGTTCGTCTGCACTGTGCAGGGCATGGCCTCTTTCCACTGTTATTTTCAGGCTTCCGTACAGAAAATCGGTGCCGTTCATCAGGTTGTGATTCCAGCTTACTCCTTTCTGTATCAACCCGGCGCTATATAACTCCGAGATTCGCTTCTGAGTTCCTCCCCCTTCCTCCTGACGCTCAGAGCTTAAAGGGCTTGGCTCCAGGCATGCAAGTGGCTCTGTCCATTTGACCTCTCGTTGGCGAGGCCCCGGAGCTGTTCGCTACCCAGGAGTGGTGCTATTCTGATTCTGTGTGTAGGTGTTTTAACTTCTGGGCTTGTCTTTGTTTCTGCAGGTTCCTCGTTGTCTTTCCTCTTACCCTCACCCTCTCTCTCTCTCTCTCTCTCTCTCT
>CAJNDT010002728.1:0-28720 GCA_905221615.1 Symbiodinium sp. CCMP2592 | reverse complement strand
TTCTTTAAAGCCTTTCGAGAAGCCCTTAGGATCAACCTTCTTTAGAGCCTCTCAAGAAGCCCTTAAGATCAACCTTCTTTAGAGCCTCTCGAGAAGCCCTTCGGATCAACCTTCTTTAAGGCCCTTCAAGAAGCCCTTAGGATCAACCTTCTTTAGAGCCTCTCGAGAAGCCCTTAGGATCAACCTTCTTTAGAGCCCCTCGAGAAGCCCTCAGGATCAACCTTCTTTAGAGCCTCTCGACAAGCCTTTAGGATCAACCTTTCAGGTCTCAGGCAAGGTGAATTATTGTAGGCAGTAGCTCAAGTCTCAGCTCAGTAGCGCACCAGTGGACATGAAACAAGAAGTCACAGTCTCCGGTGTTGCTTTTCTGTGAGCATAGGCAAGCAGAGTTCTGTTTGTAGTGTCCTTCTTTATGCAGCGAATCAGCCGTGACACTGCAGGATTTGTGCTCGAAAGTGTGTGTGTGTGTGCTTAATCTTCAGGTTCGGGCTTCCGTTTCTCCTGTAGAGTGGGCCGGATGCCACAGGTGGCAGGCTTCTGTTTCACCTCTACAATAGGTCGGAGATTCCAAGTTGCAGGGTCCGAAGCCTCCCCACTGCCCTTGTTCTGAGGTGGGCATGTCCGAGGACATGGGCGCTGAGGGCCCAATTCCTGCAGATACCGTGTTGAGCTCTGGCAAAAGGCCAAAACGGGCGTGCATGTCCAGCCGTTCTTGGATTCAGAGTCGTTGCCAGCAGGTAGGCTTGTGAAAGTGCACAGCGCAGCATCCTGTGGCAGCACATCCTTCAACGCCGCCACCATAGCATACTAAGCCTCAAACTGCTATCTAGCATTAACAGATATCACTCGCCTGTGGCCCGGTGCGAGCCTCAGATGTGGAAGCCTCCGCCATTGTCGTCGCAGGTGGTTTTTGATAGCGTTGCAGCGGCCCGTGCTTCTCAGGTCAACTGGCACGACTCGACAATGATGTCCGACGACATGAACGAAGACTTCCACAGCACAGACCATTCCATTCACGACTCCGACCAGGTGGACCGCAAGGACGGGTTCGATGACTGGGACTGGGTCGAACAGGAGATGCAGCGTGAAGCCGAGGAAGATGCACGTGAGAGAGAAGCACGGGACAAAGAAACGGAGATCCAGAATGCGTACAACGGACGTCTGGCGAACATGACAGTGAAGTACATGAATATGAAGGGTGATGAAGTTCACGCCTCAAGGCCCTACCCGTCCTGCCAGCTGCTTGAATGCGGGTCGTTCCGGGAAGCGTGGCTGACCACGTTGCACGAAGGAAACAACCCGGATCGATTTCTTTCGCTGCACCAGCTACGGGAGAGACGGCAGAAGACCAACAAGCCCTTGCCTGCAGAAGTACTGCAGCATCGCAGCCCCAGAGAAGTACTGCTTCACGACTTGGACAGCAGTCGTGTTGGACCGATCCGCCTGGATGCCACAAAACTGGCGTTGGGCGGGGATGTGATCACGGATGCCTGGAGTTGGGATGAGCTTTTGGATCGCAGCTTGAGCAATGACACCGTGCACGTGCACGTTGTCTTCAATTCCGAGCAGTCCAACGGCCGACAGTCCTAGAGCTGCAAATCTGAGCCACGCGTGTGCGCCAAGAGAGAATGCAAAATGTGTCCTAGCACTGCAGCAAGGTGAGAGGGTGATAGCCGCCTGAACATGGTCTTCTTGAGCTCATGTTGTGAAAGGTTGCTGCAGCCAGGTGAAAGGGTCAGAGCTGTCCGCGCATTACTTTCTTGATTACGCATGTTGTGCAAGATTGAACTCCTGTCTTGCGCTTGCTGAGGCATGGGCCACCCCGCAGTTTTTCAGCAATCAGCCACAGTTGAACTAAACCAATTCGGTAGACTTCCTCGTCATGGCCCCCTGCCAGCGATGCGGCTTTGGCATCAGAAGCGGCAGAGGTCGGGGATGGTGCAGCAATCCGCGCTGCCGAGAAGCAGAGATGGAAGAGCAGAATGCTACCAAGGCCCGCATTCAGCAAGAACGGGCTGCAAAAGGAGCTGGCAGCCGAGGACCTTTGCCCGACGAGGACAGCAAGGAAGCACAGCGGCGACAGCTGCATGAGGCAAGAGCACACGCAACGGAGGAAGGAGCCGGCGGCCGAGGACCTTTGCCCGACGAGAACAGCAACAAAGCAGAACGGCGACAGCTGCATGAGGCAAGAGCACACGCAACGGAGGAAGGAGCCGGCGGCCGAGGACCTTTGCCCGACGAGAACAGCAAAGAAGCACAGCGGCGACAGCTGCATGAAGCAAGAGCACAGGCAACGGAGGAAGGAGCCGGCGGCCGAGGTCCTTTGCCCATCGCCTCGGAAATTCAACAGCAAGGCTACCCTTTCCCAGACGAAGACACTTTAACCCCGGAGCAAGCACAGGCACAGTACTTGGCTTTTGCACGGAGCTGGAGTAGATTCGGCCTTTCCCGTGTGTGCGAGAAGTGCCAGACCTTGACACCAGCGAGGCATTGCAAAAGAGGCAAAGGCACCGAGCAGCTACTGTGCAGGAACTGCCGCGAGAATCGCACAAAGGTGGTCTTGCCAACTCCGGCGCCCATCCCAGGAGCATTGCAACGACTGCGACCCATCGAGCAACATCTCCTCGCCATGGCCCGCATCTCGCAGGTCCTGCTGGACAAGCTCCCATCAGGGGGCCCCAGCGCGCAATGGGGCCGCATGTACGCCGTTCTCATGCAAGAACCCTTCATCTGCGGAGTCCTCGAGGGCGCAAGCTTGGAGGAAGACGGGACAGTGTTGGTCGAGGGCGTCGACGGCGTCACCGCATCTCCAGCACGTTTGGAGTTTCTCCACGCGGCCTTGCAAGATTTGAGACGTCATCACCGCCTCTATCAACAGTGCCCGGCTGTCGAGACAGCCTTGGCACGAATGGCTGCCATCCTGGCCAACAAAGCTCCCGCTGCCTCAACTACAAAGCCAACAGACCCACCTCCAGCCGCACAAGCAGAAGAAGAAGAAGAAGTTGAAGTGACATACCTTTTGCCGAAACAGTTCCAGGCTCCGAAGGCCGACGTCCACGACTTGCGAAAGGCCCGAGGATCTGCAGACCTCAGCGACGACTTGGATACGAAGTTCTTCCCGCACCTGTTTCCCACCGGCTTTGGAGGCTGGCAGAACGAGTACGGTGGCTTCGCCCAATATGCACGGAGGCGTTTGCTGAGCGCGGATGGCCGCTTTGAAGGGTCCACGGGCTACATCATGTGGCTCCTAGAGATGAAGACCAAGAAGCGCCTCTCCGGAAATATCAACGTCCGCATCAGCAACCAACGGACACCCCGCAGCAAGAGTGAATACGAGAACGGCAGCCGTCGGGTATATGCAGCCTTGCGAGACATTCCTGGCACGCAGCCTTACCTGTACGCCAAGAAAGGGGTGGCCCTGAACATGTATGAGCAGCTTGGCATTCCCAGCTTCTTTATGACCCTCTCCTGCCACGCGCGGCAACCTGCCATGCTCCTCGCGGCTATCTCCGGGCGGCTGCTGCGGCTGCATCCCGAACGGCCGCAAGGAGAGTTGGAGCACCACGCTGCCGAGATCCTGCACCTCTACCAGAACGACAAGAACTTCAAGTGGGATGGGCTCTCGCCCAACCAGCTGTGCAACCAGCAGCCGGCGGTGGTAGCCCGACAGTTCATGCACCAGCTGTCCCAGCTGATGTGGTGGCTGCAGTCCGGCACACGTGCACGAAAGTTCCATTTAGACGAAGACGGTGACCCGCAAGATGAGGTCAAGGAGAGCGACGGCGAGGACATGGAAGACGATGCCCAGGCCCCGGCCCCGGACTCCGCAGGCCTGCACCACCGCATGCACAGGCAAAGGCCGCCTTTCAAAGTTTTGGATTACATCATTCGCATAGAATGGCAAAAGAGGGGCTACCCCCACGCTCACATATTGCTTTGGATCGAAGAGTGGGCGAAAGCCAAGAAGCAGTCAGATGAGCCGGCGCCCGACAACGGCGAGGCCACGGTCCCAGACTGGTCGGACGAGGAAGCCATGGAGAGTTTCATTCCCAAGTCTGCGGAAGATCTCAGCGACAAGCACATCACCACCAAGTCTCCGAACTCGTGGCGCCAATCCCAGCGTGTAGCAGCCCGAGATAGAGAGGTGAACGCAAAGCTCGCCGCAGAAGTGGTGCACAACCACACGCCATATTGCGGCATGTACACACCAGGCAGTTGTCGATCTGGGTTTCCACACGACCCGGAGCCGCGGACCCGACGGCGAACGTCTCAGGAGCAGTACGCCAAAAGCCGCTGGAAAAGCAGCCTTGCCGTGAGAAGAGTCAAGGGGGACAGCATGATGGGCCAGTACAACATACGAATACTGAGGAGGTGGAGGGCAAGCATGGACTTGCAGGTCATTTGCGAACTCACAAGCGCCAGCCGCTACATATTGGGCTACACTTTCAAATCGGAGGAGGATCGCGACGCGCAGCGTCGCATGGAGAACATCCTGGCCGACCTGACGTCCAGCGCTGCGGGCGAGGGCCTGGACAATCAGAAGGTTTACAAAGCAGCGCACTCAGCGTTGCAAGGCAGGACCACTTCCACCTTCGAGGCATGCCACCTGCTACTGGGTTACCCGATCATCGAATTCTCCAGAGACAACGTTTGGGTGCAAGTAGGACCTCCGGACACCTGGACCGTGTGGGTGCCAAAGCACGAGGAAAAGGTGGCCTTGAAGCAGCCTGACCATTACCACAGCAAGAAGGTCCACCGAAGCGGTGACCTGCCTGCCGCTCATCACTGGTACCGTGAAATGCAGACGAGATTCGGCGACCAAGAAACAGCCTTGCCGGTGGAAGGTGGCGAACCGATTTCCTGTCAGTTCATGGACGTCACCTTCCTGGACTTTTGTGCGGCTTTCAGGTTCATAGGCGTTCAAGAGCCACAACCTCGCAAGAAGCCTGCGATCGTTGGCTACCAGAACTTTAACCCGGACGAGGAGTCGGAGGCCTTCTACTACTCCAAGTTGCTGCTGCATCTAGTCTGGAAGGAGCCAGGCGATTGGCTGGTGGAGCAAGACGCGGGAAGCCACGCAGCAGCATTCCATCGCGTCGCCCGAGACGTGAACGGCCACCCGGATTTCCTTCGGTCCAAATGCTTCCCTCAGTTGGACGGGACAGTGAACGCCGCTCGACAGCTGCAGGCCGTGCAGGCCACAATGTATATGAAGGCACATGCATCGGCACAGTGTCGGGACGGATGGTTCAACAGCAAGATCGCCGAAGAGAATTACAAAGACTCCTTGCAAGTTTTGGAGGCACTGAGAGAGCGGCATGGAGAAGATATCGACTTCCTTGCCCCAGACACCGTGGCCACGGGGCCTGCCAGCAACGCCTTCGCGCCGGTTGAAGAAGGCGAGGAATCCTTCCAGAAGCTCACGATCGAGAACCCCAGTCCAGAGACCATGCGCCAGAGAGAAGCGATGAACTACATCATCAGCACGATCCTGAAGCCCCCCGATGCAAGGGACGGCCAGACTAGCCAGCGCCTTCACATGCTTCTTCACGGGCCGGGAGGCTGTGGAAAGTCCGTGGTGGTGCGTGCAGCAGCTCATGTCTTGCGGCAAAGCAAGAAGGGATGCATCATCGCGGCGCCCACGGGCGTGGCAGCCTTCAATATCAACGGCATCACCCTCCATCAGTGCTGTTTATTGCCGGTGGTCAACCAAAGCTATGGCAAAGCCTGCGACATGCCGCAGCCGGACGGCCAGAAGTTGGCCACTCTGAGGGAGATCTGGTCGAAGGTCACCGTACTGTTTGTCGACGAGATCAGCTTCGTCTCTTCGTGGATGCTGCAGCGCCTGGATCAACATCTGCGACTTGCAAAAGACATGCAGACCCTGCCCTTCGGAGGACTGCACGTCATCTTTGCTGGCGACCTGTACCAGTTACCTCCACCAAATGGGCTGCCCGTCTTCGAGAGCCAGCTTTGGCTGCTCTTCCAGCTCTGCGAGCTCGAAGGGAACCAGCGTGCTGCACGAGATCCTGCATGGGCCGCTCTGCTGGCACGGGTTCGAGTGGGGAAGTGCATCGAGGCCGACATTCAGGTGCTGCGGAGCATGGTGATCAAGAAAGGCAGCAGCAAGCGGCCTGCCCCCAAAGCCGTGAACTTGTACGCCACTCGACAAGCAGTCGCCGAAAGCAACCAGCGCTACAAAGAGGAGCATGTTTTACGGGAGCGTGTGCAGCTGCACGACTGCCCGGCAGTCGACACCAATGTGAAGACCGGCGCCTTACTGGCTCCAGAAGATGTCTGGGCCGAGCCTGAGAACACAGGTGGCTTGGTGAGCCTGCTGCAGGTGGCCGTCGGGCTGCGCGTCATGCTCAGGTACAACATCGACGTGCCCGATGGCTTGGTCAATGGCGCTTGCGGCATTGTGGAGCACATCGACACCGAGGCATGCGGCGGGGAGGTCGAGAAGATCTGGGTCTCTTTCGAAAAGAATGCCGGAGCCATTTGGAGGAGAGAACATGGAACCCCTTCAGTTGCAATCTCGCGGCGCGCGGCCACTTTCCTGGACAAAGATGGCAAGAGGGCATCGCGGCGTCAGTTCCCCATCGTTCTCGCCAAAGCCATGACGATCCACAAAAGCCAGGCAGCCACCTGTCACGAAGGCATCCACGCCCGCCTCGACCACACCATCTTTGCAGAAGGTCAAGCCTACGTCGCCCTGAGCCGCTGCCCCGAACAAGCGCTCTGCAGCTTGGAGCATTTCAACCCCAAGGCATTGCGGTTCAACGCCCACGCAGAGTGGGCTTTGACCAAGCTGAAGGTGCAGCAAGCCGAACGTGACGGACCGCCGGTGTGGAAAGCTTTGTTCATGCCACAGCAGACCAAGGATTTCTACGAGCGCCGCCTGGCTGAGTTGGGGAAGCCCGATTGGGCTCGTTTCCAGCCAGACTCGAACGAAGGCATCGACCGGCCCTGGTGTTGCCCGGACTGCGGAACGGAGGCTCCAAACACCAAGCTCGCCATCAAGCAACACCGACAGAAGTGCCCAGCCAAACCCAAGCCCAAGTCCCAGCCGAAGAACAAATCCAAGGCAAAGGCCTTCGGCGCTTCAGCATCAAGCAAAGCAAAGGCCAAGATCAGGCTCGAGATGTCCAAGCTGGTGGGGACTAAGCGAAACGCTGATACTGGCAGCCGCTGTGCCCCTGCTTCGAAGCGGGCAAAGACAGAGAGCCGCTCCAGCAGCACACCATCCATGGCCGCCTGCTCAACTTCCGCAACCAAGCCACCAAGGACCGACCTCCAAGATGCTTGCGCCAAGCCTGCCAGAATAGAGACAAGCCGACGAGATGAGACACAGGACTCGCCTGCCATTTATTTTGAATCCCAGGTGGAGCTGCGGTGCGGCATCCATGCTTTGAACCACGTCTTCGGTGCCCCATACTTTGACGTTGCAGCAATGGAGCATGCAGTCGCATCGTTTCTCGAGGAAAACTGGGAAGTCGGGGACGAGCAGCAAGCTCACATGGGGCCTGGCGGCGACTACTCCATCGAGGTGCTGATCATGGCCGTGCGGACGAGGTCCATGGAGCTCTTCGAGCGTCTATGCTGGCACATGGAAGATCGCCGAGCCCTGGAACCCGAAGACCTTCACAACTGCATCGGGGCGATTCAGAACCATGGCGGCCAGCACTGGACTGCATTGCGGCGTTGGAACGGACGCATTTGGTGCCTAGATTCCCTTTGCCGGGCTCCACATGTGCTGTCGGACGTCGAGCTGGCAGCTTCCGTGAGGGAGCACCCGACCTTTGCAATTCGCTTGATCTAAGGTCGCAACTAGGCCGGCAGTGTACAGTGTGCAGCCTGGTACAAACTCTAGCTGAGCCAAAGGCCGCGAACAATTGCACAGGTTCACGGCCAAGGCAACGGCAACCACGGAAGAAAAGAGCTGCATGTGTGCTTCCAGGAAGGCGAATCGAAAAGCTTCTTTCTGTACATGTGTTACCTTCAGCCAGGAGGTTGCCAAATTGCCTGTGCGCTCGGGTTGATGCACCGACATTTGGGCTCAGCTGGTAGCTGCCGCAGATAGCTTCCTAGGCTATGCGGCGATCTTCCCGTGTCCTTTCCAGTATGCGTGGACCTTACATGCTGCAAGTCTTCATGATAAGTGCTGAACTGTCTGAACATTGATTTCCATCGCAAGAACTGCTGAGGCCTAAGCAGCTCCAGATCAAGCTCGGCGACTGTCCGAATCTGAGTGACTGCCTTTCTGGAATATGCTGTGGCCCGTGCATAGAGAAGGCACTGCAAATCTGGGCGATCAAAGATCTGGGCCTTGCCAAAGGTTTCTCCAAAACCCCTATATATGTTTCTTTTTACAGCAAACCTTTTCCAAACCCGCTCCAGGTCAAACCTAACATACGGCCCTGTCAAAACCCGCTCCTGGCGAAACCAGCAAACTTCCAACAACAACTACCCAGCCCACAGCCCAAAACAAACCAGCCCAATTCCAAGCCAATAACCAAGCAAAGCAACCCAGCCACGGCCAGCGAGGAGGCGGGATCAGATTGCAGTCAGCCCCAACCCCAGCCCCAAGCAGCCCCAGCTGGACCAGCCAGCCCCACACCCCAAAGAGCCACAGCCCAGAAAAGCAATACCTCCCCAAACCCAGCAAAGCCCCCAAAACTCCGGACCGCTCCTGGCGAAAACCAGCAAACCTCCAACAAAAGCTACCCACCAGAACAAAGCAGCCCAATTCCAAGCACTTCAACCCAGCCTCAGCCCTCCCCACGCCACCTCAGCCAAAGCCCCCTGGCAGCCAGCCCGGCCGCAACCCCAGCCACCAGCCACCCCACCGACCCCAGCCAGCCCCAGCCCACAAGCCCGGACCCCAGAACACAAAAAGCAAAAGCGAAAACCCGGCAAAACCACCAAAACTCCCCAAAACCCGGCAAACCGGAGCCCAGACCCCAGCCCAGAGCAAATCAGTACGAACCCAATTTTCCATTACACGTGTCCATCCAAAGTCCAGCCCAGCCCAAGCCCAAGCACCCCCAACCTCCCCGAACCCAGAGCCACCAGCCCCCCAACCCAGCCCAGCCCAGCCCAAGTCCCAAAATCAAAAAGCAAAAGCAAAAGGCAAAACCCCCCAAAACCCGGCAAAACCCCCCAAAACTCACCCAGCCCAGCCCAGCCCAAGTCCCAAAATCAAAAAGCAAAAGCAAAAGGCAAAACCCCCCAAAACCCGGCAAAACCCCCCAAAACTCCGGACCCAAACCCTATACAATTTCTATAAACCCTAAACCCTAAACCCTAAACCCTAAACCCTAAACCCTAAACCCTAAACCCTAAACCCTAAACCCTCAAGACAGGATAAATAGAAATTGTATACCGTGACAGCGCAGCTCCTACTTTGAAATACGGCAAAGCAGGGCAGGGCAGGGCAGCCGCCCCGTTTCACCGCGCATCCAGGAAGTTGAGGTTTCACCTCCCCGCACCCCTCCTGTCCCCCCGCACCCCACCCCCCTCCCTCCCTGCCTCTCCCTCCCTCCCCCCCCTCCCCCCACACCAAACCGACTGCCGCCCTCCTCCCTTCCCGGAACCCCCCCCGCCCTCCTCCCCCGCCCCCTCCCCCCCCTCCCCCCTTTTGGGCAGAGCCTATGGGCTGGCCCAGCAGAGCGTCAGCAGAGCCTATGCGTTGGCCACACCCTAGGGGCTGGCCTAGGCAGAGCTTAGGGGCTGGCCCTGGCAGAGCCTAGGGGCTGGCCTAGGCAGAGCCCAGAGGGCGGGCACCACCAAACGCTTAGGATCAACCTTTTTTGTTGGTGCACAGCCGATTTGCTAGGGGCTGGCCTAGGCAGAGCCTAGGGGCTGGCCTAGGCAGAGCCTAGGGGCTGGCCTAGGGCCGCGCCTTCTTGTTCTTCATGTTTCACCGAGACGCATGAGCTTTCCGTTTGCTGACCGGAAAAGAGAAGCCACTTCAGACAACTGGTGGATCAACCGTCTTTAGAGCCCCTCGAGAAGCCCTTAGGATCAGTCTTCTTTAAAGTCCCTCAAGAAGCCCTTAGGATCAACCTTTTTTAGTGCTTCTCGAGGAGCCCTTAGGATCAACCTTCTTTAAGGCCCCTCGAGAAGCCCTTAGGATCAACCTTCTTTAGAGCCTCTCAAGAAGCTCTTAGGATCGACCTTCTTTAAAGCCCCTCGAGAAGCCCTTAGGATCAACCTTCTCTAGAGCCTCTCGAGAAGCCCTTAGGATCATCCTTCTTTAGAGCCTCTCGACAAGCCCTCAGGATCAACCTTCTTTAGAGCCTCTCGAGAAGCCCTTAGGATCAACGTTCTTTAGAGCCTCTCGAGAAGCGCTTAGGATCAACCTCCTTTGGAGCCTTTCGAGAAGCCCTTAGGATCAACCTCCTTTAGAGCCTCTCGAGAAGCCCTTAGGATCAACCTTCTTTAGAGATTCTCGACAAGCCTTTAGGATCAACCTTCTTGAGAGCCTCTCGAGAAGCCCTTAGGATCAACCTTCTTTAAAGCCTCTCGAGAGCCCTTAGGATCAACCTTCTTTAGAGCCTCTCAAAAAGCCCTTAGGATCAACCTTCTTTAGAGGCTCTCGAGAAGCCCTTAGGATCAACCTTCTTTAGAGCCTCTCGAGAAGCCCTTAGGATCAGCCTTCTTTAGAGACCCTCGAGCAGCCCTTAGGATCAACCTTCTTTAGAGGCTCTCGAGAAGCCCTTGGGATCAACCTTCTTTAGAGCCTCTCGAGAAGCCCTTAGGATCAACCTTCTGTAGAACCTCTCGAGAAGCCCTTAGGATCAACCTTCTTTAGAGCCTCTCGAGAAGCCCTTAGGATCAACCTTCTTTAGAGCGTCTCGAGAAGCCCTTAGGATCAACCTTCTTTAGAGCCTTTCGAGAAGCCCTTAGGATCAACCTTCTTTAGAGCCTCTCAAGAAGCCCTTAGGATCAACCTTCTTTAAAGCCTCGCGAAAAGCCCTTAGGATCAACCTTCTTTAAGGCCCTTCAAGAAGCCCTTAGGATCAACCTTCTTTAGAGCCTCTCGAGAAGCCCTTAGGATCAACCTTCTTTAGAGCCCCTCGAGAAGCCCTCAGGATCAACCTTCTTTAGAGCCTCTCGAGAAGCCCTTAGGATCAACCTTCTTTAGAGCCTCTCGAGAAGCCCTTAGGATCAAGTTCTTTAAAGCCTCTCGAGAAGCCCTTAGGATCAACCTTCTTTAGAGCCTCTCGAGAAGCCCTTAGGATCAACGTTCTTTAGAGCCTCTCGAGAAGCGCTTAGGATCAACCTCCTTTAGAGCCTCTCGAGAAGCCCTTAGGATCAACCTCCTTTAGAGCCTCTCGACAAGCCTTTTGGATCAACCTTCTTTAGAGCCTCTCGAGAAGCGCTTAGTACCAACCTGCTTTAGAGCCTCTCGAGAGCCCTTAGGATCAACCTTCTTTAGAGCCTCTCGAGAAGCCCTTAGGATCAACCTTCTTTAGAGGCTCTCGAGAAGCCCTTAGGATCAACCTTCTTTAGAGGCTCTCGAGAAGCCCTTAGGATCAGCCTTCTTTAGAGACCCTCGAGAAGCCCTTAGGATCAACCTTCTTTAGAGGCTCTCGAGAAGCCCTTAGGAAGCTTCGGTTTCACCGTTTACAGCGCGCTTCCGGAAAGCTTCGGTCTCACCTCTACAGCGGGCCTTCAGGAAGCTTCGGTTTCACCTTTCAGAATGCTCTTCCACGAAGCTTCGGTTTCACCTTTGCAGTGCGCTTCCAAGAAGCTTCGGTTTCATTTCTGCGGTGCGCAAGCTTCGTTGTCACCTCTACAGTGGGCTTTCAGGAAGCTTCGGTTATACCTTTTACAGTGCCCATCCAGGAAGCTTCGTTGTCACCTCTACAGTGCACTTTCAGGAAGCTTCGTGTCACCTCTGCAGTGGGCTTCCGGAAGCTTCGGTTTCACCTTCTGCAGTGCACTCCCAGGAAGCTTCGGTTTCGCCTCTACAGTAGGCCTTCAGGAAGTTCCGGCTTCGGTTGTTTCACCTCTACAGTGGGCCTGCAGGAAGCGTCGGTTTCACTTTTTGCAGTGGGCTTCCAGGAAGCTTCGGTTTCACATCTACAGTGGGCCTTCAGGAAGCTTCGGTTTCACTTTTACAGAGAGCTTCCAGGAAACTTCGGTTTCATTTCTACAGCGGGCCTTCAAGAAGCAAAGGCTCCAGGCTCCAAGCCTTCCGTTTCAGTCAAAGTGCGAACTGTAGTAAGCCTTACGAGAAGCTCCAGGTCCAAGGCCCCACCGTTTCACCTATACAGTAGTTCAAGTTTCAGCTCAGCAGCGTGCCAGTGGGCGTGAGACAAAACGCGTGTTCCACAGCATACTGAGCATCAAACCGCTATCTAGCTATAACAGATATCCCTCGCCCGCGGTCCGGTGCGAGCCTCAGACCTCTCGAGAAGCGCTTAGGATCAACCTCCTTTAGAGCCTCTCGAGAAGCCCTTAGGATCAACCTCCTTTAGAGCTTCTCGAGAAGCCCTTAGGATCAACCTTCTTTAGAGCCTCTCGACAAGCCTTTAGGATCAACCTTCTTGAGAGCCTCTCGAGAAGCCCTTAGGATCAACCTTCTTTAGAGCCTCTCGAGAAGCCCTTAGGATCAACCTTCTTTAGAGCCTCTCGAGAAGCCCTTAGGATCAACCTTCTTTAGAGCCTCTCGAGAAGCCCTTAGGATCAACCTTCTTTAGAGCCTCTCGAGAAGCCCTTAGGATCAACGTTGTTTAGAGCCTCTCGAGAAGCGCTTAGGATCAACCTTCTTTAGAGCCTCTCGAGAAGCCCTTAGGATCAACCTCCTTTAGAGCCTCTCGACAAGCCTTTTGGATCAACCTTCTTTAAAGCCTCTCGAGAAGCCCTGAGTACCAACCTGCTTTAGAGCCTCTCGAGAGCCCTTAGGATCAACCTTCTTTAGAGCCTCTCGAGAAGCCCTGAGGATCAACCTTCTTTAAAGGCTCTCGAGAAGCCCTTAGGATCAACCTTCTTTAGAGGCTCTCGAGAAGCCCTTAGGATCAGCCTTCTTTAGAGACCCTCGAAAAGCCCTTAGGATCAACCTTCTTTAGAGGCTCTCGAGAAGCCCTTAGGAAGCTTCGGTTTCACCGTTTACAGCGCGCTTCCGGAAAGCTTCGGTCTCACCTCTACAGCGGGCCTTCAGGAAGCTTCGGTTTCACCTTTCAGAATGCTCTTCCACGAAGCTTCGGTTTCACCTTTGCAGTGCGCTTCCAAGAAGCTTCGGTTTCATTTCTGCGGTGCGCAAGCTTCGTTGTCACCTCTACAGTGGGCTTTCAGGAAGCTTCGGTTATACCTTTTACAGTGCCCATCCAGGAAGCTTCGTTGTCACCTCTACAGTGCACTTTCAGGAAGCTTCGTGTCACCTCTGCAGTGGGCTTCCGGAAGCTTCGGTTTCACCTTCTGCAGTGCACTCCCAGGAAGCTTCGGTTTCGCCTCTACAGTAGGCCTTCAGGAAGTTCCGGCTTCGGTTGTTTCACCTCTACAGTGGGCCTGCAGGAAGCGTCGGTTTCACTTTTTGCAGTGGGCTTCCAGGAAGCTTCGGTTTCACATCTACAGTGGGCCTTCAGGAAGCTTCGGTTTCACTTTTACAGAGAGCTTCCAGGAAACTTCGGTTTCATTTCTACAGCGGGCCTTCAAGAAGCAAAGGCTCCAGGCTCCAAGCCTTCCGTTTCAGTCAAAGTGCGAACTGTAGTAAGCCTTACGAGAAGCTCCAGGTCCAAGGCCCCACCGTTTCACCTATACAGTAGTTCAAGTTTCAGCTCAGCAGCGTGCCAGTGGGCGTGAGACAAAACGCGTGTTCCACAGCATACTGAGCATCAAACCGCTATCTAGCTATAACAGATATCCCTCGCCCGCGGTCCGGTGCGAGCCTCAGACCTCTCGAGAAGCGCTTAGGATCAACCTCCTTTAGAGCCTCTCGAGAAGCCCTTAGGATCAACCTCCTTTAGAGCTTCTCGAGAAGCCCTTAGGATCAACCTTCTTTAGAGCCTCTCGACAAGCCTTTAGGATCAACCTTCTTGAGAGCCTCTCGAGAAGCCCTTAGGATCAACCTTCTTTAGAGCCTCTCGAGAGCCCTTAGGATCAACCTTCTTTAGAGCCTCTCGAGAAGCCCTTAGGATCAACCTTCTTTAGAAGCTCTCGAGAAGCCCTTAGGATCAACCTTCTTTAGAGCCTCTCGAGAAGCCCTTAGGATCAGCCTTCTTTAAAGACCCTCGAGAAGCCCTTAGGATCAACCTTCTTTAGAAGCTCTCGAGAAGCCCTTAGGATCAACCTTCTTTAGAGGCTCTCGAGAAGCCCTTAGGATCAACCTCCTGTAGAACCTCTCGAGAAGCCCTTAGGATCAACCTTCTTTAGAGCCTCTCGAGAAGCCCTTAGGATCAGCCTTCTTTAGAGCGTCTCGAGAAGCCCTTAGGATCAACCTTCTTTAGAGCCTTTCGAGAAGCCCTTAGGATCAACCTTCTTTAGAGCCTCTCAAGAAGCCCTTAGGATCAACCTTCTTTAGAGCCTCTCGAGAAGCCCTTTGGATCAACCTTCTTTAAGGCCCTTCAAGAAGCCCTTAGGATCAACCTTCTTTAGAGCCTCTCGAGAAGCCCTTAGGATCAACCTTCTTTAGAGCCCCTCGAGAAGCCCTCAGGATCAACCTTCTTTAGAGCTTCTCGACAAGCCTTTAGGATCAACCTTTCAGGTCTCAGGCAAGGTGAATTATTGTAGGCAGTAGCTCAAGTCTCAGCTCAGTAGCGCACCAGTGGACATGAAACAAGAAGTCACAGTCTCCGGTGTTGCTTTTCTGTGAGCATAGGCAAGCAGAGTTCTGTTTGTAGTGTCCTTCTTTATGCAGCGAATCAGCCGTGACACTGCAGGATTTGTGCTCGAAAGTGTGTGTGTGTGTGTGTGTGTGCTTAATCTTCAGGTTCGGGGCCTTCCGTTTCTCCTGTAGAGTGGGCCGGAAGCCACAGGTGGCAGGCTTCTGTTTCACCTCTACAATAGGTCGGAGATTCCAAGTTGCAGGGTCCGAAGCCTCCCCACCGCCCTTGTTTCTGAGGTGGGCATGTCCGAGGACATGGGCGCTGAGGGCCCAATTCCTGCAGATACCGTGTTGAGCTCTGGCAAAAGGCCAAAACGGGCGTGCATGTCCAGCCGTTCTTGGATTCAGAATCGTTGCCAGCAGGTTGCCTTGTGAAAGTGCACAGCGCAGCATCCTGTGACAGCACATCCTTCAAGGCCGCCGCCACAGCATACTGAGCCTCAAACTGCTATCTAGCTTCAACAAACATCACTCGCCGGTGATCCGGTGCGAGCCTCAGATATGGAAGCCTTCGCTATTGTCGTCGCAGGCGGTCCTTGACAGAGTTGCCGCCGTGCCGTGCTTCTCAGGTCGACTGGTGCGACAATAATGTCCGACGATCCCCGAGGTCGGCATGTCCGAGGACATGGGCGATCTAGCTTCAACAAACACCACTCGCCGGTGATCCGGTGCGAGCCTCAGATATGGAAGCCTTCGCTATTGTCGTCGCAGGCGGTCCTTGACAGACTTGCCGCCGTGCCGTGCTTCTCAGGTCGACTGGTGCGACAATAATGTCCGACGATCCCCGAGGTCGGCATGTCCGAGGACATGGGCGATGAGGGCCCAATTCCTGCACATACCGTGTCGAGCTGTGGCAGAAAGCCAAAACGGGCGTGCATGTCTAGCAGTTCTTGAATTCAGAATCGTTGCCAGCAGGTTGCCTTGTGAAAGTGCACAGCGCAGCATCCTGTGACAGCACATGCTTGAAGGCCGCCGCCACAGCATACTGAGCCTCAAACTGCTATCTAGCTTCAAACAAACATCACTCGCCGGTGATCCGGTGCGAGCCTCAGATATGGAAGCCTTCGCTATTGTCGTCGCAGGCGGTCCTTGACAGCGTTGCCGCCGTGCCGTGCTTCTCAGGTCGACTGGTGCGACAATAATATCCGACGATATGGACGAAGACTTCCAGAGCACGGAGCACTCGATCCACAATGCCGACCAGGCGGACTGTGAGGACGGGTTCGATGACTGGGACTGGGTCGAAAGAGAGATGCAGCGCGAAGCCGAGGAAGATGCACTTGAGGGAATACAGTGGGAGAAAGAAGTGGAGATGCAGAAAAAGTTCAACGAGCGTCTTGCCAAAGTCACGGTGAGGTACCTGAACATGCAGGGCGCCGAAGTCCATTCCTCGAAGCCTTACCGCCCGCTCTGCCAACTCGAGGCGCCCGGATCTTTCCGAGAAGCTTGGCTCGCCCAGTTGCACGAGGGCAACAACTCTGATCGCTGGCTATCCCTACAAGAACTACGTGTCAGACGGCAGGAGAGCAAGAAGCCAATCCCGCCGGAAACACTGCAGCATCGCAGCGCCAGAGAAATCCTGCTTCATGACCTGGACAGCAGTCCTGCAGGACCCATTCCCCTCGACGACACTAACATCGTTCTGAATGGAGATGGGATGACGGACGCCTGGGGCTGGCATGACCTCCTGGACCAGAGCTTCAACGGTGACCTCGTGGAGGTGCAGGTCGTCTACACATCAACGGAAGCACGAGTTCCTGAATCGCAGCTTCGGCAATGACGTCGCGGACATGGAGCTTCTCTATGTCTATGTAACACGCCACAGACCGTACAGCTCCGAGTGTGTGCAGCAGCTAACGAAAAAATGCGGCTAGTGCTGCAGTGTCGTTGCATGTCAAATAGATTGTAGATTGTAGACTCTACAGACGATGATTCGGTGTATGCAGGTAGTCGTGATTACGCAGATTGGTTTGCCCGGCAGAGAGCGAACAAACGACCACAGGCAAGCCTGATACCTGATCGCAGCCGTGTGGATACAGCCTAGCTGAGCTTAGAAACCGCTTTTCACAATTCGTTACGATGGCGCCTTGCCCGCGGTGTGGCTGGCCAATGCAAGGCCGAGGCAAAGGATGGTGCAGCAATCGACAGTGCCGCGAAGCTGAGAAAGAGGAGCACCTCCGCCGGAAGAGTGAGGAGAAGAGTGCTCGACAGCAGCAGCGTGCAGCGCTTGGAGCGGGCACCCGCGGACCTGTGCCTGTAGGAGACAGCACTCGGGCCCAGAGGCAGCAACTTCAAGCTGACCGTGCAGAAGAAGGACTTGGCAGCCGCGGGCGTTTGCCCACAGAGGAGAGCAGCCGGGGCCAGAGGCAACAACTTCAAGCCGAACGCGCAAGAGAAGGATTTGGCAGCCGCGGGCCTTTGCCCACAGAGGAGAGCAGCCGGGGCCAGAGGCAACAACTTCAAGCTGAACGAGCAGAAGAAGGACTTGGCAGCCGCGGCCCTTGGCCCACGGAGGACAGCACTCGGGCCCAGAGGCAACAACTGCAAGCTGGCCGTGCAGAAGAAGGACTTGGCAGCCGTGGTCCTGCGCCGATCGCTACAGAGGCCCAACAGCGGGGCTACCCGTTCCCGGATGAAGATGTGCTGACCTCGGAGCAAGCGCAAGCCCACTACTTGGCTTTTACGCGAAGCTGGAGTCGATTCGGATTGTCCAGGGTGTGTGAAGCATGTCACACTCTCACAACCGCGAAGCATTGCAGGCCGGCGAAGCAAACGGGCAAAATGCTCTGCAGGAATTGTCGGGAGAATGTCACCAAGATCTTCTTGCCCACTCCACCACCCATCCCGGAAGCGCTCCGGAGCCTGCAGCCGATCGAGCATCACCTGCTCGCCATGGCGCGAATCTCTCAAGTCCTGCTTGACAAGCTTCCTTCCGGCGGGCCAAGTGCGCAGTGGGGCCGCATGTACGCAATGTTGGTCGACGAGCCTTTCATTTGCGACGTCCTGGATGGCGCAACACTCGAAGAAGATGGCACGGTCCTGGTGGAGGGGGTCCAAGGGATGACCGCTTCGCCGGCGCGCCTCGACCACCTGCACCAAGCCTTGCGGCAGCTGAAATCCCAGCACCGCCTGTACCAGGCGAGCCCGGCTGTGGACAAAGCTCTGGACAAAATGGCCGGAATTCTCAATGGCAAAGCGCCCACTGCCAACGGCGATGCTGCAGCAGCAGCGCCTGTGGCACCGGCCGAAACAGAATCGGAAGAGCTCGAGGTGACATACATGCTTCCAAAAGAGCTAAAAGCTCCTCGAGCCGAAATACAAGAGCTACGAAAGGCCAGGGGCATATCAGCGATCAGCGACGACATGGACGTGAAGTTCTTTCCGCACCTGTTTCCCACCGGCGAGGGCGGGTGGCAGGACCAGTACGGCAGCTTCTCTCAATATGCGCGAAAGCGTCTCCTGAATCTCGACCCACGCTTCGAGGCGTCCGCCGGCTACATCATGTGGCTTCTGGAGATGCATATCAAGAAGCGTCTCTCGGGCAACGTGAATGTCAGGATATGCCAGGAGGGTCCCAGCGGGAAGACCAAGTACCAGGACGGGAAAGGGCGAGTGTTCGCGGCTCTCCGGGACATCCCTGGAACCAGCTCGTACGTCTTCGCAAAGAAGGGCGTCGCGGTCAACATGTATGAGCAGCTCGGAGTGCCCAACTTCTTCATGACTACTAGCTTCACCCTGGGCCCTCGGTGAAATTGAGATTGGCTTAAACGGCCTTGTACAAGGCCTTCCCCTGGCTCCGGCGGTTTTTCGCTTGAAAACACAATAAATCCGGAGCCGGCCCTGTCACCGGCGCTTTTTTCGCTTCAAAACAAAATAAAACAGGAACCGGGCCTCGTGCGTGTTTCTTTTTCGTTCAAAATAGCCAAAACCAGAAGTTGTGGCCAGCGAAAGAGACCCGACAGGTAGCAAAAAGCTGGCTTGTGGGTAAAATCTCGCTTCGGAACGGCTTATTTCGATTGCATGTCGGCTTGGGGACAGTGTCAAAGGCAATTTAACACAAATACAAACAAAACCAAAATCCAGGCCAGCCACAAGGAACCGACAGGTAGCTAAATCTGGCTTGCGGGTAAAGTCTCGATTTGGAACGGCTTGCTTCGATTGCATGTCGGCCTGGGGCTTGGTGTCACAGCCAATTTCAACACAAATAAAAACAAAAATCACACTTGCATAGAAAATAATATTTTGCCGGTGCCATTTCGCTTCCCCTCGCAAGGGTACTGGACCACTGCGCCACGATGAGGCAGGTACAGTTTGCAGCAAAAAAAATCTTGAGGCTTCGTGTTGCGCCTGGAGGCAGTGCCTCAGAATTAATTATTCATTAATTGTATTTTATTCTTAACCAAAAAATTCTCAGCATGACTGTTCGTGCATTTGTGCCGCCGGCAAGTTTTGAACAAATGTTGGGTGCCATTTAGCTTCCCTCGCAAGGGTACTGGACGACTGCGCCACGATGAGGCAAAAAACCGTTGCAGAGCTTTTGTAGCAGCCTCAAGGCAGCGCCTCAACGCAAAATGCCTGTGAAACAAAACAGTTCTTTAAAAGGCATGGGTCGCTTAAGCACAAGGTTGTAGGAAACGCAGAGCCTTACAGAGCCACTTCCTTCTGCCCTCCGGATTCCCCTGCGTTGCACAGCACCTGTTTTCGTAGTACCCACCAGAGCATCCAAAGCCACACGCGCACTGCTTTTTGGAAACGCGCCACCACGCAGAAACTTCTTGAGCTGCCAGAGAACACTTTGCAGGTTTTGCGCGGGCTCTCTGCCTGCCCGCGCAATCCACGAACCAAGTATGCTTCGAACAGGGGCACAAAATTGCAACATTGTGTGACAGAGCTACACGGCAGCACAGAACAATCAGAGATCAGGGAGCACTTTGAAGAGCGACTGGCTTGGTTTAGGGATTCAGGTTTAGGATCTGGGGCCGAGGGTTTAAGCCCTAAGTCTATGACCTGGGATCTCGGGTCTGGGGGCAAGGGTCTCGCGTGCCCAAGTGAAGGACACTTTATGTCCACTGCACATCTGGCCCAAACTTCAAAACATAAAACTTGCACGACAGAGTCACATGAAATGATATGAAATGCTTTTAGCACCCCCAAAAGCACCAATAGCCCTCAAAAACCTGTGAAGCTCATGAAAACCACAAAATCTCACAAAAACTCATGAAACACCACAAAATTTCACAAAATCTCATGAAACACCACAAAATTCCACAAAATCTCGTGAAAACCCAACAAAATTCTACAAAAATCTCATGAAACACTACAAAATTTCACAAAATCACATGAAACACCACAAAATTTCACAAAATCTCATGAAAACCCACAAAATTTCACAAAACAGCAAAAACAACACAAAAGCAACGCGGAAGTGTCGCGGAAGTGTCGCGGAACTGTCGCGGAACTGTCGCGGAAGTGTCGCGGAAGTGTCGCGGAACTGTCGCGGAAGTGTCGCGGAAGTGTCGCGGAACTGTCGCGGCACATGCCTTTGCCAGGTCTCAGGGCCCTGCCCCCTTTGTCCTCTTTGGTTTTGCAATTTTTGGCCGGGATCGGCCCGTTTTTGCTGCTTTTGATGAATTCATAGCTCTTTGGGCTGGTTTCTGGTGATTCTGCACGTTTTCTGTTGATTCTGCACGTTTTCAAGCTTTTTTTAATGTTTTCTCATTGTTTTGCATGATTTCTCTGTTTTTCGAGCTGCTTGCATGGCTTTGCGCAAATTTCAATATTTTGCGGTATATTTCGACTTCTTTATACTTGTTACCAAGCGCCACTGGGCGACTGACTCGGGAGGTTGTGCCTGCAACTGCATCTGCGAGAGGTTAATGACTGGTGCATATAGGATGCAAAGGCGAGGTCCTACCGGCAAAGTGAACGTTGTTGTTCCTATCAAGGTCTTTACGGCAGACTCTCCCATACTCATCGTGGCGCAGATTCCAGATCTCTGTACTCTGAAAACAGCGCACCCCTAAACCCTAAACCTTAAATCCTAAACCCTAAACCCTAAGCCCTAAACCCTAAACCTTAAACTGCCGAGAGCACCGCTGACCATTGGGCGCTCGAGGCTCCAACCGAAGCCCCCGGCCGAGCGTCTCGACAGAACGGTGAGGGAGGGTAAACGTGTCAAGGGCCCCTGCCACACAGAAAGTGTTTGCACCAAGCCCACGGCTTGAACTTGGATTCTGAGCATCACCCGAAGCCTCCGGCCTTCCTGGGCAGCCTGAACATTTATTTGTTGGTGTTCTGCTGGTGTTGCCGCCAGTTGTCTGGAAAACCATGCAACTAGACAGCGAACATCCCGAGAACCACTCGCTAGAAGTCTACAAAAGTCTACAAGCACTTGATACTACATTTCGATCTTGCTAAATTCTAGTTTTTGCAGTTCTGCTCATTCAGTGTTGGATTTTCCCAGATTTTGACCGGTCCTGACCTGAGCCAGAAGTCTGGAGTTTAAGTCAAAGAGCAGGCATGAACCAGCAAAAAACATCTGTGATTCTGCGTGATCTGATGTGTGTTCAGCTGGTGCTGCCGCCAAGTGTCTGGAAAACCATGCAGCCAGACAGCGAACATCCCGAAAACCCCTCGCTAGAAGAGTCTACAAGCACTTGATTGATCCTGCCAACTGCTAAATTCTAGTTTTGCAGTTCTGCTCTTTCGTCCTTGACAGGTCCTGACTTGCACCGAAAAACGAAACTCATAAAACTCATCCGCAACCGCTACATGTAGACTCCTAAGCTTCTCGCAGCCGTCGGCTTCCTCAGGGTTCCCTCCCTCCCTCCCTCCCGGTCCTCTAAACCTCCAACCCGGTCCCTACAAACATTTTGCTTTCGAAATTCAAGATAGCCTACGTTCGAATGGCATGATCGGCTCCTTCCCCCCTCCTAGCCTAAACCTAAACCCCAGGCCGCCTTAACCCGGTGCCCTACAAACCGCTTGCTTCTCTTTCAAAGTAGCAAAAGAATCGAATTTCGAATCTCATCCGAATCGAATCCGCACCTCCTAGCTTCCCCCGTCTGGGGTACTAGTGGCTGCTCCACGAAGAAGCGGGCGCGGGTCGCAGCCGGCCGCTACCGCTAATAGGCACCCTCCCTACACCTCCAGCCTGAACCTGGTGTCCTACAAACCATGTTTCTTCAAAAGTAGCATGGGTGCAAAAAACTGCCCAGTTTGTGGACATGTTTGATGACATTTGGTTTGGAAAAGCATAAGCAAAGGGATTTTTAACCATGTTGCCAGTGGCCTTGGAGAAACCAAGCTGGATTTGAGTTGTTTTGACTATGTCGTCAGTTGCCTATGTTTAAAACAGCTTTTGAACCATTTCCCGGCCCACCGACCGCAAGGGGTGAAGCTAGTATTCATGACTCTTTCGTGCCATGCCCGACAGCCCGACATCCTGATCGCCGTCATCATGGCGCGGCTGCTCCGGCTGCGTCCTGCGAAACCGCCAGAAGAGATCGAGAGAGAAGCCGCTCAAATCCTGCAGTGCTACCAAGCCGACGAGAAGTTCACCTGGGACGGTCTGTCCCCGAACCAGCTGTGCAATCAGCATCCCGCCGTTGTGGCTCGTCAATTCATGCACCAAGTAACCCAGCTCATGCACTGGCTGTCCGCCAAGCACGAAGCAACAACGACGCACCTCGACCAAGATGTGGATGCCGAGGACGATCCTGCGGCCGAAGACGAGGACGACTTTCTCCAGGCGCCGACCATGGACTCTGCAGGCCAACACCGAAAAGTCTTCAAGGGAGCGCCACCATTCAGGGTGCTCGACTACATCATCCGCATTGAGTGGCAGAAGAGAGGCTATCCACACGCTCACATCCTACTCTGGGTGATGGAACTTGAGAAGCCAACTCGGGCAGCAAAGATGTCTTCCGAGGACAGATCCGGTGACGAGCCGCAAGCTCCCGACTGGTCGGATGATGAGGTCATGCAGTCCTTCACTCCCAGCTGTGCGGAAGACTGGAGCGATAAGTATATTTGCACCAAATCCCCTTTCACGTGGAGGCAATCCAAGAAACTCTCGTCCCGAGACATCGAAGTGAACGCCAAGTTGGCCGAGCTGTTAGTGCACCACCACTCCGAGTACTGTGGAATCAAGTCGCACGGCGCCTGCCGCTACGGCTTCCCGCACACCGCAGAAACGCGGACCAGGCGCCGTACCTCCCAGGAGAGGTATGCCAACAGTCGCTGGAAAAGCAGCTTGGCGACGAGGCGGGTTCAGTCGGACAGCATGATGGGGCAGTACAACATCAAGATCCTTCGACGGTGGCGGGCTAGCATGGACCTCCAGGTCATCTGCGAGCTCACCAGCGCGAGCCGCTACATCCTCGGCTATGCCATGAAATCGGAGCAGGACAAGCAGGCACAACAGCGTGTGGAGAATATCGTCGCGAGCCTCACCTCCAGCAACAGCAACAACGGTGCCGGCCTCGGCAAACAGCAGGTCTACAAAGCCGCCCACGCTGCGCTGCAGGGCAGAACCACATCGACGTTCGAAGCCTGCCACCTGCTGCTGGGCTTCCCCGTCGTCGAGTTCTCTAGGGACAACGAGTGGATCCAGGTAGGCCCACCAGAAACTTGGACCTTGTCAGTACCGAAGAACGAGGAGAGCATGGCCCTGAAGGGACCAGGCAAATACCGCAGCAAGAAACTGGACCTCGAGGACTCCATGCCCGTGGCCCAGAAGCGGTACCGGGAGATGCAACGCAGGTTCGGGGAAGAGACAGTCGAGATTCCGGTGGAGGGTGGCAAGTTCAAGAGCTGTCTTTTCTCGGAGGTGAACTTTCTGGATTTCTGCGCAGCCTTCAAGTTCATCGGTGGGGAGCCGCAGCGACGAAGGCGACCTGCGATCGTCGCCTACCGGAACTTCAGTCCTGACCTCGAACCGGAAGCTTTCTACTACTCCAAATTGTTGCTGTACTTGGTCTGGGTAGAGCCAGGAGACTGGCTGCAAGAGGGGGACAACGGAAGCCACGCAGCAGCCTTTCGACGAGTTGCTCGGGACACGACTGGCCACCCAGACTTCCTCCGGTCAAAGTGTTTCCCCGAAATGGATGGGACTGTACATGCAGCCCGGAAGCTGCAAGCCGTCCAGGCGGTCATGTACATGAAGGCGAAGATGCGTCCCGACGATGCATGGGATGGATGGGCCAACAGCAAGATCGCCCAGGAAAATTACGAAGACTCTTTGAAGATTATGGAGGCATTGAAAGAGCGGTATGGTGGCGAGATCGACTTCCTGCCGCCAGATCACGTGCCAACAGGGGCTGCCGGCGATGCCTTCGCACCGGTAGAAGGCGGAGAGGAAGCCTTCGAAATGCTGACGACACAGAACCCAAGCCCCGAAACGAAACATCAGAAGGCAGCCATGGACTACATCGTCGACTACGTCCTCAGGCGGCCCAATACCAAGGACACCAATAACAGTGACCGCCTTCACATGCTCATGCATGGGCCGGGTGGAAGCGGAAAGTCTGTGGTGGTGCGCGCCGCGGCCAACATGCTCAGACAAGGCCGTGTCGGAGTGATCATTGCAGCGCCGACAGGCGTGGCGGCCTGGAACCTCAACGGCGTCACCCTTCACGCCTGCTGTCTACTGCCTGTTGTCAACAGAAGCTACGGCAAGGCTTGTGACTTGCCACTGCCAAGCGGCCCGCAGCTGGCATCCCTGCAAAGCATCTGGAAGCTGGTGTCGGTACTCTTCATCGACGAAATGAGCTTCGTCTCTTCCTGGATGATGGAGAGGCTCGACAAACACCTCCGTTTGGCGAGGGACGTGTCGACCATTCCGTTTGGAGGCCTGCATGTGGTTTTGTCTGGAGACCTCTATCAGCTTCCACCACCAGGGGGCCTGCCGTCCTTCCACAGTAGCCTATGGAGGTTGTTCGAGCTTTGTGAGCTGGAAGGAAACCAGCGCGCTGCTAAGGATCCCAAATGGGCAGCTCTCCTGGCCCGCGTTCGTGTCGGCAAGTGCACGGACGAGGACATCCGAGAGCTTCACAGCATGGTCGTCAAGAAGAACGACGGCAAGCAGCCCTCTCCCAAGGCAGTGCACCTGTACGCCACGCGCCAAGCAGTCAGGCAAAGGAACAGCCAGTACACGCAAGAGCACATCGACAGGACCGGAACCCGACTGTACGAATGCCCTGCGTTCGACAGCTGCTTGAACACTGGGGCACCGCTGTCCGAGGATGCAGGGTGGGCCGAAGAGGAGAACACAGGTGGTTTGGTGGCACTGCTTGGCATCGCGACCGGCATCCGGGTCATGCTCAAGCGCAACCTCGACGTCCAGGACGGCTTGGTCAACGGAGCCTGTGGCATTGTGATGGAGATAGACGTGGACGATGAGACAGGCGAGGTTGAGAATATTTGGATTGAGTTCGAGAAGAATGCGGGGGCCAAATGGCGGGCAGAGAAGGAGCGCGACTACGTTGCAATTTCACGCGTGTCGGCTACCTTCTTCGACAAGGAGGGTAAGAAGGCGTCGAGACTGCAATTCCCGCTCGTGGTCGCCAAGGCCATCACCATACACAAGAGCCAAGCGGCCACCCTACACGACGGCGCCCATGCCCGCTTGGATGCCACTTGTAGACAAGAGGGTCAGGCCTACGTGGCTTTGAGTCGTTGTCCGACCCAAGCCCTTTGCACCTTGGAGCTCTTCAATCCCAAGTCGCTGCGCTTCAATGAAAATGCAGAGTGGGCGCTGACAACATTGAAAGCCCAACAGGCGGAACGACACGGATCCCAGTTGTGGACACAACTGTTCAAGCCCTCCAGAAGCAAGAACTTCTATCACGAAAAGCTGGCCGAGATGGGCACCCCAGATTGGGCAGCGCTGAAAAGACGCCTGGAAGAGGAGGAAGAAGCAAAGCTGGGAATGCCCGGATGGAGCTGCCCCCATTGCGGCGAGGAGGTCCCCGACACAAAGGCCGCCATCAACAAGCACAAGAAGCAATGTCCTGCCAAGCCCAAAGCAAAAGGCAAGACCAAAGCCACGGCAAAGACCAAGGCCCAAGCAGCCAAGCCCAAAGTCCTGGCCAACGCCAAAGCAACGCCAGCAGGCAGCAGCAGCAGCAGCAGCAGCAGCAAGCGCAAAGCAGATGAGCCACCGCCATCGACTCCAGCAGCGAAGGCCACAAGACAGGGAAGCCCAGAACAAGAACTAGAAGGGCAGAACCTGGAGGAGTTCCCGTGTTACTTCGAGAAGCAGGTGGAACTCAGGTGCGGCATCCATGCATTGAACAATGCTTTGGGCGCAAGTCATTTCACGGTAATCGACCTCGAGCAGGCTGCAGCGGCTTTCCTCGAGGAGAACTGGGAACTTGGCGACGATCTGGGCCTCCACATGGGTCCTGAAGGCGACTACTCCATCGAGATCCTTTTCATGGCTGTGCGGAGCAAATCCATGCAAATGTTCAATCGTCTCTGCTGGCAAGTATCTGACCATAGAGCTTTGGTCAAAGAGGATTTGGATGAGTGCTTCGGCGCCATCCAGAACCTAAACGGTCGGCACTGGGTAGCGCTGAAGCGTTGGAACAGCAATCATTTCGTCCTGCTGGACTCCCTGCAGGAGCGACCGGCACTACTCTCTCGCGCTGAGTTAGAAGACTCTCTGCAGCAGCACCCGACCTATTCCATTCGCCACATATGAAACTTCGAGTTCCCAGGTGTGCGGAGCACAGCACCAGAGCTGCTCCCGCGCGTGGATGTTTCACCAACGACAACTGCTTCGACTTGCGGAACCAGCACAGGCAAGTGGCGCAGAAAAGCAAGGTGCGCAAGACCAATACAAGGCATGACTCCGATTCTGAAACGCATCGCTGAAGAGTCCATGATATGGAGAAGATCGCCACAACTTGTGTCCACTGGCTCAATTCCCTGCATGGTCTTTGCACTTCTCACAGTTTCTATGATATGTATGTACATGCAAGGTCGCAACATTTGTCCGACAACTTTACGAAGGAACAGACAAGGGCAGTTCAGTTCATGCAGCCCCGTAGGCAAATCCGCCATGGTAACCTGCGAGCCGCGTGACGCAGGCAAGCTGAACCAAAAGGTGGTACAACCATTGTTTCAGTTCACACAACAGTTTCGACTTGAACCAAGAAAAGGTCCAAGAGGCTCCCAAAAAAGCTCACGAGAATGAAGAGACCAGCAGTCAGCAGCCCGCACCAGCCCTGCTCAGGCGAGCAGCGCCCAGACCTGCACCAGCCCTGCCCAGCCCAGCCCAGATCCCTATAGCTCTCGCTCAAAACCCCGGACCCAAACCCTCCCAGCAGCCTGCCCAGCCCCCAACCCGGACCCCAAGCCAGAGCCCGCCAGTCGCCCAGCCCAGCCCAAGCAATGCCAAAAATCAAAAAAGAATCTGTCAAAACTCACTCAAGCAGCGCAGCTTCCGCTTTAAAAACTGCATTTTGCTACTATTTCGCCCTCAGCCCAGCAGCCGCCAGCAGCCCCTAGCAGCCCCAGCAGCCCCCAGCAGCTCCCAGTTGCCTAAATCAAAATGCAAAAGCAAAAAACAAAACCCGCTCAAAATTCGCTCAAAACTCGCTCAAAACTCGCTCAAAACTCGGGACCTGAACCCTATACAAATAAACCCTAAACCCTAAACCCTAAACCCTAAACCCTAAACCCTAAACCCTAAACCCTAAACCCTAAACCCTAAACCCTAAACCCTTAAACCCTAAACCCTAAACCCTAAACCCTAAACCCTAAACCCTAAACCCTAAACCCTAAACTGAAGGCCGGCCCCCCACCGCAGCGATGGGGGCCGGCCGCAGCAGGCTGGCCTGAAGGCGCCTGCGGGACCGAAGGCGATGGCCGAAAGGCGAGCCGTAGGTCCCTGGACCTCCGGTCCACGCGGCTGAAGTGCATAGCCGCCTCCCGCAGCCTATATAATGATAACCCTAAACCTTGGTGCAAACGACCGGGGGCCCTTGAAATCCTCCTTTCTGGCTTTTAGCCTACAGGCGACGGCCGAAAGGCAGGCCGTAGGTCCTGTACCTCCGGTCCACGCGGCTGAAGTGATAGCACCTTCACGCAGCCTATATAGTAATAAACCTAAACCCAGCGCCTTTTGACCGAGGACACTTGAATTGCTTGCGGACCTGCCGGACTCGCTTATCCTGGTGGACAAGAAGGAGGACCTCTCGGAGAGCCAGTTCGCTTATCCTGGGGACAAAGAAGGAGGACCTGCCGGAGATCCAGGTCGCTTATCCTGGGGACAAAGAAGGAGGACCTGCCGGAGAGCCAGTTCGCTTATCCTGGGGACAAAGAAGGAGGACCTGCCGGGGCGCCAGTTCGCTTATCCTGGGGATAAAGAAGGAGGACCTGCCGGAGAGCCAGTTCGCTTATCCTGGGGACAAAGAAGGAGGACCTGCCGGAGAGCCAGTTCGCTTATCCTGGGGACAAAGAAGGAGGACCTGCCGGAGATCCAGTTCGCTTATCCTGGGGACAAAGAAGGAGGACCTGCCGGAGAGCCAGTTCGCTTATCCTGGTGGAAAAGAAGGAGGACCTGCCGGGGCGCCAGTTCGCTTATCCTGGGGACAAAGAAGGAGGACCTGCCGGAGAGCCACTTCGCTTATTCGCTTATCCTGGGGACAAAGAAGGAGGACCTGCCGGAGAGCCAGTTCGCTTATCCTGGGGACAAAAAGGAGGACCTGCCGGAGAGCCAGTTCGCTTATCCTGGGGACAAAGGAGGAGGACCTGCCGGAGAGCCAGTTCGCTTAGTTCGCTTATCCTGGGGACAAAGAAGGAGGACCTGCCGCAGAGCCAGTTCGCTTATCCTGGAGACAAAGAAGGAGGACCTGCCGCCGGAGAGCCAGTTCGCTTATC
>CAJNDT010002727.1:0-28732 GCA_905221615.1 Symbiodinium sp. CCMP2592 | reverse complement strand
GATGCCGCCGATTAATTATCTGCACCATCACGGGCTCGATGAGCCGGCCTGGACATTGACTCGCGACAAGCAATCTCTTCTTGTCGAAATTTCCTCGTCTTCATCCCAGTTCACAGCCCCACATGAGACCGTGTGACCAGTGACCGCATGCGGCCAAGCTGCTCACATAGTGACTTTGCTGGAGGTTCCTGGAACTGGTCGGCACATCGACCGCTTCCTTCACGGCAAGCACCACGGCGGCTTTGACTGCCCGAACGCAGCTATCATCCCAAAGACCAGCCGCCAGCAAACAACAATTGGCAACCGACCTCTTACGTTGCCGTGTGCCTGGTCCTGGACGAACCTTGACTCTGGCTGGATACTTCCGTGATCCGAGCTCTTGTCACGGCCGCTCCACTGATTGCCAATGTCCACAAGCTGCTTGCCACTTTCGAGGACGAGCCCGTGGTTCACGTTCTCTATTGTACACCGAACCGAAGCCTAGAAGATCACAAGAACTGCAGCAAACACACTATACTCAAAGTGGCGCAGCGCTAGCCGTGAATACAAGTGTAAGGTTCGGGGAGTACCCTACCGGGTCGCGCCGAACGACTTCTGTGTTCCACTCGAAGCGCACTCCGAACACGCAGCGCCTACGTAGCAGGTGTCGTTAAATCTCCAATCCAAAAGCGAACGCTGAATGCCTGCCAGGAGCAGATCCCGAATCCCGACAGAGACCGCCCGCCCAAAATGATCAAGCAGAATCAATGCAATGCGTCCGAAGCGCAGAAACACAAACTGGATCTCTTCGCGAACAGTGCATAAGAATAACCGACAGGACCACACTCAAAGCCCGCTCCGAACGTTCATAGCAACAGCTATCGGGCGGAGTCAAATATCCATTCCAAGTTCCTCGAAGAAGCCAAACCAAAGGCGAACACTGAATGCCTGCCAGGACCGGATTCCCAATCCCGACAGAAACGACCCACCCAAAATGATCAGGCAGAATCTAGGCAATGAGTGCGAAACGAAGAAGCGCAACCTCGAATCGGCAAGAGCCGAAGGCCCGGATGAAGCCCTCCTGGAACCCTACTTGAAGCCTTTAATATGCCCTGCACGCACAACGAAGCCAAAGTTCATACCTTCCAAGCAACTGCCCCGACCTGCTGGGAAACGCAGATGGCATACCAGACAAACACCTGTGAGTGTGCCGGGAGCAGCTCAGCCAAATGCAAGGCGCTTGCTAGCTGCATACGATGCAAACAACGGGGTCTGCAGACTGAAAGTCGAGGCCCTGGATCACTTGCCCAAGACGAAAAAACCAAAGCTTCCGCAGGAACTGTGTATGCCCGAAATGAACACCGCGAATACAACGAAGCCTCGCCGAAGACTGCAAGCCTCGAAAGTGATTCCACCAAGAAGCGTTTGCCGAAGAGGAGAAAGGACGTCGGACCCTGAAAGCCAGCATGAGACGACCAAAACCCCGAGTATCTAACACCGCGATCTTGCAATGTCAGAGCAGGTAAAACCCGAATCAAAAGTGCAATCCATACAGTAACGATCAGCAAATGAAATCGCAGTCAATGGAGTAGGTCCGTGAAGTCTCATGACGCAATGTCCTTGTTCAATAACGCGTCGGTCCAAAGGCAGTTTGTCAGAACTCATACCAATGTTCCTGATGACACGCAACGCGCCTCGCAATACGTGCGTGCAAGAATAAATGTAAGATCAGTCGACATCGAACAGCCGCAATCGAACAATTACATGAGCACAATGCTCCAAGGAATGCGCGCGAAAATTCATGAAGTGTCACTCCAATCATTACAATCTCGGTCCCTCGGCTGGAGATGGTGACGCATGTGCACAATCCGTGGCAGCGCTCCTGGTACATGCCCGTCTCTTAGTAGTTATTGAACAATTTTCAAGCAGACGTTCAAAGCAGCATAATTCGTCAAAAGTCGTGACAACAGATCGCAACGCACGTGCTCAATGCAAGCTCGCCTTCTTTGCACAGTTAGTGTTATCGCCACCACCGGGCCCAAATCGGCCGATACGTACAACGCAATGTATTAGGATGCACTCTATTACAATGAGTCGTGGAAGCAAGTCGCATATCGGGGGCAGAGGTAAGGAAACTAAGCAGACATCTGCACGTTGCAATTATTCCGTGGCTTACTGGTCCTACAAGAGCTTCGGGACTAGCAGTACCGCTTGCTTTCAATCTCGCATCTTGCGAGTTCTGCCTCCTTCCAGAACGAAACCTGAAGCAAGGACACAAACTGAAGTCCTTACGTCCCTTCCCAAACGCCAGCTGCAAAGAAACCCACAGGGGCGGCTTCGGGATGGGGGTAAGAAGATTCCGAAACTGCCAGCACCACCTCCCGCATCGGCCGTCCCTGCCTCGACGAATCGAGCACTGGCCCAGGGCTCGTCGTGCCCAGGAAAGCCTTTCCAACACAGGTGAATCACGACGAGGAAACCGCGAGAAGTGGTTCACAGCGATTTTGCGTCGCACAACGGCCTCCCTTGAAAATCGACGTGACAGTCCTGAGCCGCACATCCGAAACTGCGGTCGATCCAAGACAGCGAAGTAGCCGCAGCCTCGCACTTTGGCAAGACGGCGTCCATGCGGTGCTGCGGCCATGTCTCGTTCAGACAGGCATCTCCATGCGGATGGCACAGTATCTGGATCCGAGGGCTCAAGCTCGATAGATCGTCACGTGTCGTCCACTGAAATAACGCTGTTTGGCGAGACTCCGGAAGTCCACTGAAGGAGGTGACTACGGGCCTCCGCGACGACGGCCGCCACTTGCTGTTCCAAAAAAGGCAGGAGCCCTTCCAAGAGTTGTTGAGCACGCAGCACGGCATTTGGCGTGTGCTCTGTCTCAGTCGCGTTTCTCTTCGCTTGCAGTGGAACCGTCTCTTCGAAGAGCTGTGCCTGCCCCGCCTGACAAGCTTCCTCGGGCAGACTAGGCTGCCGCGGGTTGGACACCTCCGATGGCTCGGGAAGACATGGAGGCAAAGGCGGCAGCGGCAGTCTCGAGCCCGACTCGGCCACCGACTTCTCGTATTGTGCAACCAACGCCGTGTCTGTGCTGTTGTGCCCAGAACTCGAGGCACGACGCCGCTTGCAACTTTTCCGTCGATCGCCGCTGCAGTGCTCGCCCTCTTGTATCCAGCGCAGCAGTAAGTCCAAATAACCACAGCCTCGATGGACGGCGAGCCGTCCGGCGTGGATGCTCTGAGTAAAATTGCAGAGGGAATCTTCGCAAAGAGCTAAATGAGCATCGTCCATTGCAGCCAGCGCATGGGCGACGCATGCCGCGCTTTCTTCCATCACCGGCGTTATCGAGGGCACGTGCTTCCAGCGGCGCAAAAAAGCTCTGGCTTCTCGCAAAAGCTTGTCCGCGCGACATATCTCGGCGAACAGCACATCCAAGCTCAGTCGCTCGTGATGCTCGACGAGACAGTTCAACACTTCTCGAACTTCCCCCAGAAAGTTGCGCTCATAAACTCCTCCCGGCTCCTGAGAGGCCGTGATAGGATTGCTTTCATGATTCGATGCCAGGCTGCCCTTGAGCTTGTTGTGAAAGAAGCAAGCCCTGTAAACGAGATCGGTAAGCTCTTCGTTTGACTGGACAAGAGACTGTTGCAGCAGAGCAGACAAGGTTCTCTGCAGCAGCTCGACGTTTTGCAATGGCCGGCCTCCTTCGCAAGGAAGCAGCAATGCCCGATCTCCGCCACCCAGAGAAGTCGTCTCGGCAGCCTCCATCGCTGGGAGTTCCACGGCCCAGCAGCACCCCGAGCTTTCGCAAGACAGCGTCCACTCGGCGATGCCGCGGAGACCAGCAAAAGGGAAATGCAAATCGAGCCCAGGCTAGGTAACGAAAACAGCAGAATTGGAAGCAACCTCGGAGCGGAGAACATCGGCAAGCCAACCGACTTCAATGCCACCCCCCCTTCAGAGCGATTCTCTTGCTGAGGACAAGACCGATAGACCTCGCGGTGCGAGTCGAGACAGCCTAAGCAGCAACAGCAGCCATGCCAAGCCCTGCAAACCACGATCTGAATCTGGACCCGGACCCCGATGAGAGCAAAGTTCGGCAAGTGCGTTGTGGCATTTGAAGTGAAAGAAATCATTTTGTTTTGGCACAAGCGCAAGCACCACCGCAAAAGATCAGCGCCTCGGGAATGAATGGCCCCAGCCCCGCACTTTCGCAAGACAGCGTCCATGCGATGCCGCGGCCATCCTACGCGAAGCTCAGCGAGCGTTCCTCCACGGCCGCCACATCCAAGTACTGCCTCGTCCAAGCCGCTGTCTAAGCCACGTGGTGGCCGAAGCCCCGCACTTTCGCAAGACAGCGTCCATGCGGTTCCGCGGCCAGCCTACATCTGCGAGGCAGCGGCAACACTTTCCTGCGCAAACGTTGCTCGATGCAAACGCACGTAGGCACTCAGATAGCGCATGTGCGTAAATGCAAGGGACGTCGCTTGTGCAGCCACGGCTTGGATTTCCTCGTCCGACATCCAAAAACCCCACCACTCCAAGCAATGGCTCCAATGCTCCGTCTTCTTCTGAGGCGAGATGTTATCGTAAGAGCACGCTCTGACCCTCAGGAAAGCAACAAGGCCCCTGGCCACATTGTGCAGCTCGGCCGGCACAAAGCCAAAGTCCTGCTCCTCTGCAGCAGCTGTCGGCTGTACAAAGCACTTCTCCTCGATGAAGTCCTCCAGCTGGAGAACCATGCCATGCTGGGCAAACTTGAACATGCCTCCATCGGTTTTGCTGGATTGCTTTCGCGGCTTCGTTGGAGCATGCCGCTCCCTGCATCCGGCCGGTCGCTGCCCTGTTTCGTTGCAGCGCTCCAGCGGCAGAAGTTGGTGCAGGTTCCGCAGCAATGCCTTCCGCGGATCAAACCAATGCAGAAGACACACGAGCGAGGAAAACAAAACGAACAAAGTAATGTACAGCTTCGAACACTTTCATACTTAGCAAAGCGACCGTCAATGGCTTGTGCCGGTAGCTGGGAATGTCTCGCATCCTCTTGTTCGGTTGCTGGTCGCCATAAGTGATCCCTTCGGCTTCGCGCTCTTCTCGCGTGAGGGGCTTTTCGTCCAGTTTAGTCGTCTTTCGATTGACCCGTCCATGTGTGTCTAGATCATGGATAGGCTTGTTGTAAAAGCCCCTCTGGTCAGCGACGACGGTCACGTCCTTCATCGCCTTCTCCAGGGTTTCCAACGTCAACTTAGGTGCCTCTGCACGCTTTTGAGTCTTGCCAACCACAATCTCGTGCCAGTCCTGCAAAGACTTGGGCCAGCTGTCCCGATTCATTTGATCCCAGTAGACCCGCGCGAGGGAAGCGTTGACATGCATGCACCGACGCACTCTGTGACGCTCCGCATATTTGTCGGTGGGCGTCCATGCGGTACTGCAGACAAGCTCAACCCGAAGAAGCCCGTGCTTGCGCTCGCCCTCCTTAAGCATGTGAGAGACATCCCGTGGTGTCGCCGCCAAAACGTGCGCTTGCACGTGTTGAACCGATTCAATCACCTCGACGTCCTTCTCCTTCACGGTGCACAAGAGCTCTATCGCAGTATCGCCTTCTTCCTTGGGCAGCATCTGGAACATCACCAGTGCACTGCGACCAAGCAACCCCACGCACACGGTGGGTCCCCATGAGCTTAATTCTCGCGATGCATCCATGCGTTGCCTGAGCTCAGCGGCCAGCAAGACACCGCACCTTTGAGTTGCCGAGGTCCGGACATCTTGGCACACTCCGACTCTTCAGTAGGCGGTTCATTCCTGACCGTCGGATATGTTAGCCGTCGACGAGACAGCGCCAGTGCCACGACCCGAGGCCCGCCTCGTGACTCGAGAACCGGACTTCTCGGCAGGCTCCGACTCTTCCCGCGGCGACTCTTTCCACGTCTCCTTCCTGGCCTTCACGCACCTTGGGTCGCGGGCAGGAGCCCCGTTGCACGCCCGTGAAAAGCAAGCACGAGGACGCATGCAGGGTCCTCTGCACAGTTGCTGGCAGGAGCCAACCACTGGCCGCCATCGTCGTGGCCTGAGGTCCGGACTTCTTGGCAGGCTCCGACTCTTCCCGCGGCGACTCTTTCCACGGCTCGTTCCTGGCCTTCACGCACCTTGGGTCGCGGGCGGGAACGCCGTTGCACACACGTGAAAAGCAAGCACGAGGATGCATGCAGGGTCGTCTGCACAGTTGCTGGCGGGAGCCAACCACCGGCCGCCATCGTCGTGACCTGAGGTCCGGACTTCTCGGCAGGCTCCGACTCCTTCGACGGCTCGTTCCTGGCCGTCGGATTTCTTTCGTTGCACACACATGAAAAGCAAGCACGAGGATCCGTGCAGGGTCCTCTGCTGGGTTGCTGGCAGGAACCAAGGACTGGCCGCCATCGTCTCGACTTGAGGTCCGGACTTCCTGGCAGGCTCCGACTCCTTGCACGGCTCGTTCCTGGCCGTCAGATTTCTTTTGCTTGGCCTAAGCTCGGAATCCAACAAGAGAGCCGCCGACCGCCACCGTCGTGACTTGAGGCCCGGACTTCTTCGCAGGCTCGGACTCCCCCGTCGGCTGGCTCCTGGCCGTGAGGTCTTGTGCACTAGCTCCTGTTTCCAGCCACAATCCCCAGAACACCTGTCGGCAAACGAAGATGCGGGAGACGTCGAAATCCTCGCGATCAGGACATACGATCAACCGCAAAGCAACGAGCACGAGCAGCCAGCTCTTTCTGCCGAGAAGCCTGAACATGTGCTCTGCAAATGCACGCATTATCTTTTCGTCGATCCTGCAAACTGCGAGTGCAACACACAGTGACACACACACACACACACACACACACACACACGCAGACACATTTATGAGTTTCATGTCCAGAGAGAACCTGTCCTCGCCCAATACAGTTGTTGACCCCAAAAATTTTCAGCATGTTGGCCCAAGTACAGGCGACACATGTTCTCGAAAAGCGGCACCAGCCATTGCCGCCACGTTTCATGGGTGCCTCCCTTTCCCAGCAGTCGACTGTTGCCTTGCAAAAGCGCTGCATGATCTTGTACAGCAGCTGGCCATCTTCGCGGGTCGTTTGTTCACTTCTGTTCTCTAGGGCCGCGACGTCCAAGAACTGCAACCGCTCGTAGTTTCCCTCGTCCATGCCGTAGTTGTCAGGTTTGGCATCCCAGAGGGTCCACCCGTTCTCGAAGAATGTGCCGAACATGACGAGCGCGGATGTCCACAGTTTCAGGTGCTCCTCAAGCAACCGCTCCGTCATGGGCAGCTGCCAAAGCTGCAACAGTGCCGTCTCCATAGAAAGCCCAACGCGATCGCAGACCATGATGGCGCCTGCGACCTTCGAGTCCCTGGCCCTGGGATCGTCTTCACTCCCTGCCATACGCCAGTCACGGTCGCCCCACAGGTGCACGCCTCCGTAGTAACGGGGCATGCACGGTCGTACTTTGCCACTCCTCTCGTACGCACTCCTGTACATTTTCAGCTCTTGCAGCGGATCGTTTTTCCCCATCCAGTCATTTTTGTTCATGCCCGCATTGGGCACGATCTTCACCGCCAACTTCCAGGTCTCCAAGCCGTAGACCACCTTGTAAGCTCCGGTACCCAAACGGTAGAGCGTGTCCTCGATGAAGATGGCACCGCCGCCGGGCACGCGGAACTCGAGCTTGGCTCTGCCTTTCCGCCATCTGATCATTGGGTTTTTCTTGTTGTACCCGTCCATGTCTGCTTGCAGCTCTGCAGCGAACAAATTGGCATTCGAGGGCAAGGAGCGGGCCGCCATAGCCCAGCGGCACACCGAGCTTTCGCAAGACAGCGTCAACCCGGCGGCACCGCGAAGACTAGCGCCACCACAGAAATCGAGCCCGAGCTACGCAGCAGCCCAGCGGCACACCCAGCTTTTGCAAGACAGCGTCCACTGGGGGTCACCGCGAAGGCCAGCGCGACCACAGGAATCGAGCCCGAGCTACGCGGCACGCACAAATCGAAAAAGCATACAAAGGAATGCATGCAGTCAAATTGAAAGCGCATGGAATGCAACTCTCATCAGAGCGATCGTCTTGCTGAGGACAAGACCGGTAGTTCTCGTGGTGCGAGTCGAAACAGCCTAAGCAGCAGCAGCAGCAGCAATGACAAGTGCAAGGCTTTGCTCGAAGCGGCCCTCCAAGTCACCATCTAAAGCTCGAACCGGCTCTGGCGGGATTTTGACAGAAGCGCCGCCAAGCCCGTCACAACTAGCCGCCTGGGCCATGATGAGTTGGCCGCAGCCCCGCGCTTTCGCAAGACAGCGTCCACACGGTTCCGCGGCCATGCTACATCTGCGTGTCAGCGGCGCTACCTCAGCCCGCACTTTTGCAAGACAGCGTCCGTGCAGCAGAAAAGTGCATCCTACATCTGCGCGGCAGCCAGCTCTTTCTGCCGAGAAGCCTGAACACGTGCCCTGCAAGTGCACGCATGCACGCTTCGTCGATCCTCCTGCAACGTGCGAGTGCAACACACAGTGACACACCCACACGCCACGTATGGTTTAGGCTTCAGACTTCCGGCTTATTAAGGATTTAATGTCCAGCAAGCACCCGTCCTCGACCAAAACAGTTGATCACCCCAAACAGGTGCAGCTTCTGGACCGAAGTACTGTTGACACATGGTTTGGAAAAGCGGCTGCAGCCATGTCTGCCACGTTGGATGACTGCCTCCCCTTGTCAGCAACTGGACTGTTGCCCTGCAAAAATTCTTCATGATCTTGTACAGCAGCTGGCCTTCAAGGTGATTGGGACTAAGGCTTCTCCTCTCCATGGCCCCGGCGTCCAAGAACCGCATCCCATCGTAGTCTCCCTCGTCCACGCCGTAGTTTTCAGGTTGCGCATCCCAGAGCACCCACCCGTTCTCGAAGAATGTGCCGATCATGGCGAGCGCGGATGTCCACAGTCGCAGGTGCTGCTCGCGCAACTGCTCCGTCATGGGCTGTTGCCACAGCTGCAACAGTGCCGTCGTCATAGAGATCTCAACGCGATCGCAGACCAGGACGGCGGCGGCGACCATCGGCCCCTCGTCCACCTCAGTCCCTGCCAAAGCGTCGACCTCAGTCCCTACCAAAGCGTCGTCGAGGTCGCCCCACAGGTGCAGGCCTCCGTAGCACCGGGGCATGTACGGACGCACTGCCTCATTTTGGGACGCCCTCAAGTACTGCCTCAGCTCCCACAGCGGATCGTTTGTCGTCATCCAGCCTTGTTTGTTCATGCCGGCATTGGGCACCATCTTCACCGCCAACCTCCAGTTCTCCAAGCTGAAAGCCACCTTGAAAGCCCCGCAACCAAGACGGTCCATCCTTTCCTCGATGGCGATGGTAGCAGAGCTCCCGGGCACCCGGAAGACAAGCTTGGCTGTGCCTGTCTGCCATCTGAGCAATGGGTTTTTCCTGGTCGATTCCCGTGCTCGCAGATCCGCTTCGACCAAATAAGCATCCGGAGGCAAGGACCTGCCTGCCATAGCCCAGCGGCACACCCAGCTTTTGCAAGACAGCGTCCACTGGGGGTCACCGCGAAGGCCAGCGCGACCACAGGAATCGAGCCCGAGCTACGCGGCACGCACAAAAAAAAAAGCATGCAAAGGACCGCATGCAGCGAAATTGAAAACGCATCGAATGCAACCCTCATCAAAGCGATCGTCTTACTGAGGACAAGACCGGTAGTTCTCGCGCTGCGAATCGAAGCAGCCTAAGCACTAGCAGCAATGACAAGTGCAAGGTTTTGCTCGAAGGCGGCCCTCCAACTCACCATCTAAAGCTCGAACCGGCTCTGGCAGGATTTTGACAGAAGCGCCGCCAAGCCTGTCACAACTCACCGCCTGGGCCATGATGAGGTGACCGCAGCCCCGCGCTTTCGCAAGACAGCGTCCACGCGGTTCCGCGGCCATGCTACATCTGCGTGTCAGCGGCGCTACCTCAGCCCGCACTTTTGCAAGACAGCGTCCGTGCAGTAGAAAAGGGCATCCTACATCTGCGCGGCAGCCAACTCTTTCTGCCGAGAAGCCTGAACATGTGCTCTGCAAGTGCACGCATGCACGCTTCGTCGATCCTGCAAATTATTGCGAGTGTAACACACGGACACACCCACACGCCACGTATGGTTCAGGGTTCAGACTTCCGGCTTATTAAGGATTTAATGTCCAGCAAACGCCTGTCCTCGACCAATACAGTTGTTGACCCCAAAAATTTTCAGCATGTTGGCCCAAGTACCGGTGACACATGTTCTCGAAAAGCGGCTGCAGCCATGTCTGCCACGTTGGATGACTGCCTCCCCTTGTCAGCAAATCGACTGTTGCCCCGCAAAAGCGCTTCATGATCTTGTACAGCAGCTGGCCTTCAGCGTGATTGGGATCACAGCTTTTCTCCTGGATGGTCGCGACCCTCAAGAACCGCATCCGCTCGTAGCCTGCCTCGTCCACGACGTAGTTTTCAGGTTGCGCATCCCAGAGCACCCACCCGTTCTCGAAGAATGTACCGATCATGGCTAGCGCGGATGTCCACAGTCGCAGGTGCTGCTCGCGCAACTGGTCCGTCATGGGCTGTTGCCAAAGCTGCAGCAGTGCCGTCGCCATAGAGAACTCCGCGCGATCGCAGACCATGACGGCGGCTGCGACCGTCGACTCCTCGTCGACCTCAGAGGATGCCAGAGTGAAGTCCCTGTCGCCCCACAGATACAGGCCTCCGTAATACCGGAGCAAGTACGGACGCACTGCGGCATTTTGGAACGCCTTCACGTACTGCTTCAGCTCCCGCAGCGGATCGTTTGTCGTCATCCAGCCACTTTTGTTCATGCCCGCACAGGGCACGATCTTCACCGCCAACCTCCAGTTCTCCAAGCTGAAAGCCACGCTGAGACTCCCGCAACCAAGACGGTCGATCCTTTCCTCGATGGCGATGGTATCAGGGCTCCCAGGCACCCGGAAGGCAAGCTTGGCTGTGCCCGTGTGCCATCCGATCAAAGGCTTTCTGCTGTTCCACCCGTCGGTAGCTCGCAGATCTGCTTCGAGCAAGTAGGCATTCGAGGGCAAGGACCTGGCCGCCATAGCCCAGCGGCACACCGAGCTTTCGCAAGACAGCGTCCACCCGGCATCACCGCAAAGGCCAGCGCCACCACAGCAATCGAGCCCGAGCTACGCGGCACACACAAAAAGCATCCAAAATACTGCATGCAGCGAAACTGAAAGCGCATCGGATGCAACCCTCATCAGAGCGATCGTCTTGCTGAGGACAAGACCGGTAATTCTCGTCGTGCGAGTCGAAGCAGCCTAAGCAGCAGCAGCAGCAGCGACAATGACAAGTGCAAGGTTTTGCTCGAAAGCCCTCCAAGCCACCATCTAAAGCTCGAACGGCCTCCAGACCCCCAATCGAAAGTCAGGTTTAGCATAGCAAGTTACGGCATCGGAAGTGGCGGGATTTTGACAGAAGCGCCGCCAAGCCTGTCACAACTCACCGCCTGGGCCATGATGAGGTGGCCGCAGCCCCGCGCTTTCGCAAGACAGCGTCCACGCGGTTCCGCGGCCGCCATCCCACGCCGCCTCGGCCATAAGGTGGCCGCAGCCCCGCACTTTCGCAAGACAGCGTCCATGCGGTTCCGCGGCCATGCTACATCTGCGTGTCAGCGGCGCTCTTCCGGCCTCGGCCCGCCCTTTCGCAAGACGGCGCGGTGCTACTCTTCGCGGCGGCCGGCAGGTCTTCTTCTGGCCCCAAACCCGCGAAGACGTCTTCTGAATTGAACCCGACGCTCGAAACCGGACAAGCGCAGTGCCACGTCGAGGGGAAGATGCCCGAGTTCGTCACGAGCCTGGGGGCTAGCTCGCGCCCGCACCAAACACGTCACCCAGTTCAGGCTGCCTCTTTCAGCGGCTTGATGAAGCAGATGAAAGTTCTCCGTGTAAGGTCGCACTGTAGCACCGGCTCGCAGCAAAGAGATTACCGGACCGATCGAAGAATCTATGAAGCACCTTTCGATGGGACCGCGACCTTTGGCATCCTCCTGAGAAGCGTCCGCCGCATTTCGCAGCAGAAGCCGCACCATCGATCTCGAACCCATCGACGCGGCAATGAGCAAAGGAGAGTCCATGTCCCAGTCTCGGCGATTGACATCTGCTCTAGCAGAGATCAACGAGGTCGCCACTTCCACGTTGTCCACGCTGCAGGCGCAGCAGAGAGCCGTGCTTCCTTCCGTCTCCAACGTAGCTCCTGAGGCAAGAAGGCTCTCCACTATGGGGTGGCGCATGGTAGGAATCATCGAAGCGAGACAAAGCGGAGTATAACACCCTTGCTCCCTCAGACCGCGACGATGCGACAAGTCAACGTTCGGATCCACCCAGCTTGCAAGCAGCCGATCCACCTCGAACCAGTGGCCACGCTCTATGGCCCAGGCTAGCTCGTCCTCGCCGCCGGCTCGACATGGTCGCATTAGCATGAGAACATCCAAATCGTGGCCTGCCAGCAAACGCTCCGAATCCTGCCAAGAATCCAATAGGTCGAGCGGCCGAGTCTCATCCATGGAATGAAAGTTCAGGCGAGTCTCTACCACTCGAAGACGAGTAGCCATGATAGAATACAACGTATCCAAGACACTCTGCAAGGGAGCCTGCTCCCGCGGATCCACGACCAAGAGCTGCTCACCGCTCAGAGCGCGAAGTCGCAACATCTCCGAGCCTGCCGACACAGCCGACAGCACGAGCAAGAGACGGCTACGGGGGGCGAGCGACTTCTAAGATCACCCAAGACAACACGCGTCGACAGCTCGTTTTGTCTGGAACCTCGATAGGAAATCACGGCCTCGGCCATATGGTTGCCCGCAGCCTCGCACTTTCGCAAGACAGCGTCCATGCGGTACCACGGTCATCCTGCGGCCTACATCCGTGCGACAGTGACACAGCGGCCGAAGGTCAGCCTTCTGGCCACCCCCAACGAGATGAAGCTCGCAACGAATTATGAATTTTAGACACGAAGCCCGCCTCAAAACCAATCCTCCTCAACAAAAATGCCGAAGATCTCAACGTCCTTAGTCCCGAAGCCTTGGCGAGCCATGTGCTCCATGTACTCCTCGACCGTGCATTCGAAGATTACCAAAAACAACTCCCGCACCTGTGTACGTGCGCTTGGGATGCGCACATAGTGGTACTCCAGCAACCAGAGCAATTCCGCTGCGGTGTTGTCTTGAGTTTCTGCTTCGAACTGCGCCAGCAACGCCGTCACCGAGTCCTGCATGCGGCCACAGAAACGTCTGCGATACTCGCAGTACTCGGCGTACATTGCTGCCACATAACGCCGAACATCCCGGTCCGACGGGTACGGCCCCTGATTCTGGATCAAAGGACCACGGATCGGACACAGCAGCTGCGAGATCAGGGGCACTGACATGGCTCGCCTCCGAAAACTTCAGTGGGGACGGATTTTCAGCCTGCTGATACCCTTCGCACAGCCCTCCCACGTCGCGCTTTGAACTGCTCTTACAATCACCGAACCCGTACCAACGCTCACAGAAGCACCAAGGTCTTGACCACTGAAGAATCTCGCCGCCGACCTGGGCCGCCAGACCGATGCCCAGAACCAGCCATGAATCCAAACCAAGCCCCACACACTAAGAGACGGGTGAGACGGGTCTTATTCTACTTACACCTCGGCCTCCGGAATTTCGAACGCCTAGTTTTCTCCTTGGCCTTCTGGAGTCGCCTTGCATCTCCGCGCCTCTCCCGATTTTGGAGCAAGCCCAAGCACAGACCTCAATCCCGCCAAACGCCTGCCTCGCCAAACCCTCTTAAATTAGGGTTTGGGGTTTAGGGTTTATATAGAACCCTATAGCACCCTTTAAGGAGGCAACTCCTTCCATTTGCCGCTATTTGATGTCTCGAACGTCAAACACTAACATGTCAGCCCTACATGCCACTAGGTGGAAGTTACGCGAGAACAGGCTGATAGAGCGCGGGGCGAAAGTTGGGATCGGCAGTGCAATGGAACCTAGTCGGAGGAGAGCTCATGAGATCGCCTCCTACCCAGGGTTCGCTAAAAATATTCCTACCGCCGCAAGACACTGGGTTGGGATCTGCGGCAGTGCAAGCCTGCTTCCATGCAGGATGAGAAGAATCGAGAAGGGACTCGAATGAGAGACACGAAGGCAAGCAAACACGATGGCAGCCTAGGGAAACCCCACTACACTTTCGAGGTTCCGCTTTCTCTCTTGGATTCCACTGTGGGTCAGGGATCTTAGGGACCGAAAAAAACAAAACCTCCCGTCATGACTCGGTGCGAGGCAAAGCAGCATGGCGACCTGGGTCGCAAATGTGGACTTCGACATCAAGCCCAGTGGCATAACCCAATCCCGAAGGGCAGAACTAGTCGGGAGCAATAATTCCGGCAGCAGGTGCAATGAAGCAACGACACAAGAAAGAGGAAGAACAGGGCTCGGCGATCCCCATTCCGGGTCGAAGTTCTCCGGATCCCACTCAGTGCTGTGGGCCGTAGAGTACCACGTGCCGCTGTTGGTGGAAAGGTTCAATCGATGTAGCCTGTAGAGGGCGTTCTCGACATGAGACCTTCGGGTGGGTGCATCGCCTTTCGCCAAGTACTCGTGTGGAGAACGTTCGCGTCGCACAGGACGGCCAAAACCAGCTCGACTGGAATCTCGTCTATCCGGTGCTCACGAACCAGAATTTGGAACTCAAAGTGCAGCGTCGTGAAGCGGCGCCCGTCCGCTCTTTTCTCGGTGGTGCTGGGTGCCTTGTTCACATCTCGCCGTGAAGCCGCAAGTGGGGCACCCGCGGATGCAAGGATTTAACGTTAAAGCCCTGAACACTGGTCCGAATTAGAGGCCTCATCGAACTTATAGGTAGCCACCTACTGCTGCTTACGAGAGACACAGAGAGAGAGAGAGAGAGAGAGAGAGAAATTCTTGCGGAACCTTGCTTGCTGCGTCTGCTGCGATTCTGGTTGAAGGCCCAATAGATTCGCTTAGGGAAAGCAGAACGAGTATAAAATAAACACACTCCGAAAGAGTATCACCTCCACAACCAGAAACACAATCGAACGCAATGTTCCATAGGGTCTGGCCGCGTCGACGCCACATCGTCTCAGCAGCACAACAGCACCTTTGAGCAAGGGCACGATCAGCAGAGCTTCGTCGAGCTTGATCTACGTGACTTTGTTCACATCCGCGACGCCGCTAGGTGCACGTTGTCTTGCACACAATCAACACAACGCGTCGCTGCACCACTTGCAAAATTGGAAACGGGATAAGTACAGCCCGTTACCGAGCGATTGTCTTGCTGAGGAGAAGACCGGCGGGCATCTTGCGAGTCAAGAGAACCTGAGCTGCAGCAAACGGTCTTGGAATGGATGCAAGAGAAGCAAAGAAACACACACACACCAATACGCACTCGCTTTCCTACTGCCACGCATTTTTTGTGCACAGCAGCCTTGCCTTGCTAACTTTGCTACACCGCGCCGCCGAACTTTCGCAAGACAGCGTCCATTCGCCAGCAGCGCGTGCCTCCAAGTTCAGAGACCCACAGCCTCGCCTTGCTAACTTTGCTACACCACACCCCCGAACTTTCGCAAGACAGCGTCCATTCGGCAGCGCGCGCCTCCAAGTTCAGAGACCCATGGTGTGCAAGCAGGCCTCCATCTCTGCGGTGAGATGCTTCCCGGCCCAGCCGCGAGCGTTCATCCTCGAAGAGACGCAGTGCACATCGAAGTTCGGGAGGCCGGCGTAGTGCTGCATGCAGCGAACGCATCCCTCACTGGCCGCGTAAAGAAATTTGTACTGGGCTTTTCGCTCTGCCGTCAGCTTGTCGTGCTTCCTTTCGAAGCCAAGGCAATGAGGCGCATCCGGACAGTCAGATCCCGGACGCTCGGTCTCAGATGCAGGCCCGGGCTCATTCCGAGATGCAGGCCTTGTCTTCGGGCCGGCAGACGGCGGCTGCGGTCCACGCCTCCCAGAGCCTGCCGCCCGCGAAGCGGTGTCATTTGCATGACTCCAAAACCCGCTGTTCGCAGAGCCGGAGGTGCCGGAGAACCACGGGGGGACATCAGCGAGATTTTTGCGATACGTTTCAAGACGAGTCATTTCGCCGGTGAGAAACTTGGTGATCTCATTCCCCGCCGGGCCGATCTTGTCTGGATGGCACCGAAGCATCATCTTTTTGTACCTGTTCCTCAGCAACTTCATGTCTACAGTCGCTGCGCATTCACCAAACACTCCAAGATGATCAAGAAAGTTCTTGAAAGATCCATCCATGTGCTCCACACACGCTGCTTTCGCAAGACAGCGTCTGCACTGCGTAAACAGAATAGCTACAATCGCACCGATCTTGAGCCAGGCTGCAAGAGACTGGCATCACGTGCAGAGCATACCCTGCGAAACATATGTGCAGCAGAGGCAAGGTGCACGCTGTCTTGGAATTGGAAAAAAAAAACAAACACAAACACACAACGCGTCGCTGCACCACTTGAAAAAAATGGAAACGGGATAACTATGTGCAGCAGAGGCAAGGTGCACGCTGTCTTGGAATTGGAAAAAAAAAACAAACACAAACACACAACGCGTCGCTGCACCACTTGAAAAAAATGGAAACGGGATAACTACAGCCCGTTACCGAGCGATTGTCTTGCTGAGGAGAAGACCGGCGGGCATCTTGCGAGTCAAGAGAACCTGAGCTGCAGCAAACGGTCTTGGAATGGATGCAAGAGAAGCAAAGAAAAACGCACCGATACGCACTCGCTTTCCTGCTGCCACGCTTTTTTTTGTCGCACATCAGCCTTGCATTGCTAACTTTGCTACGCCGCGCCGCCGAACTTTCGCAAGACAGCGTCCATTCGGTAGCAGCGCGCGTCTCCAAACTCAGAGACCCATTCTTTGCAAGCAGGCCTCCACCTCTGCGGTGAGATGCCGCGCGGCCCAGCCACGAGCGTTCATCCTCGACGAGACGCAGTGCGCATCGAAGTTCGGGAGGCCGGCGTAGTGCTGCATACAGCGAACGCAGCCCTCACTGGCCGCGTACAGAAATTTGTACTCCGCTCTACGCTCTGCAGTCAGACGGCGGTATTTGTGTTCAAAGCCTTCGCAATGAGGCGCCTTCGGACAGTCAGAGCTCGGACGCTCGGTCTCAGATGCAGGCCGAGGCTCATTCCGAGACGCAGGCCTTGGCTTCGGGGCGGCAAACGGCGGCTGCGGTCCACGCCTCCCAGAGCCCGCTGCCTGCGAAGCGGTGTGATTCGCATGACTCCTAAACCCGCTGTTCGCATAGCCGGAGGCGCCAGAGGACCACGGGGGGAGATTTTTGCGATACGTCTCCAAACGAGTCATTTCCCCGGTGAGAAACTTGCAGAGCTCATTCTGCTTGTCGCCGGCCTTGTCGGGATGGCACGTAAACATCTTCCCTCTGTACTTCCTCCTCACCATCTTCATGTCTACAGTCTCTGCGCGTTCAGTAGACAATCCAAGAAGTTCAAGAAATTCCTTGAAACCTCCAGCCATGTGCTCCGCACACAGTGCTTTCGCAAGACAGCGTCCGCACTGCAAGAATAGCAACGATCGCACCGATCTTGAACCAGGCTGCAAGAGACTGGCATCACGCGCAGAGCATGCCCGACGTGCAGCAGAGGCAACCCAAAACTCCGAGTAAGGCCCGTGCAGCAAGGACTGGATGGTGGTCGCCGAAGAACAGGAAACTGCGCAGCAAAGAAAAGCAAGCGACGCCGATGCACTCGTTTGCTCCCTCACACTCACTCAGCAGCTTTTGCACACTCCGTCGGTCCAATCACGGCTCCGTGCAGAGGCTACATATATAGCCCACGAGCAGAACGTGCAGCTTTCGCAAGACAGCGTCCACTGCTCCGCACAGGGAGGCTACATATAACATATATAGCCCACGGTCGGAATGCAGCTTTCGCAAGACAGCGTCCACTGCTCCGCACGAGGACAAGACTGCACGACCTTTAGTCAACTCTACTCCTACGTGCGTCTCTGTCGCTGAAATACGATCATAAGTTCGAGTTCCGTCTTCAGCAACTCCTTCATGAGATCCGTCGCGTGGATGGTGTTCACGGAAACGATCTTATCCCCTTTCTGCACCCGCCGCACACGGCACGACGACGAGGAAGGCATCGACTCCATGAGTGCGTTGTGCGTGTCAACAAGCCCATCTGGTACGACTTCGAACACCTCCATGGTGCGAGTGACATATTTCAGTCCGATCTTACTCTCTCTGCTGTCACGATGAAGCATCACCATAAATTCTTTCTTATGGGTCCGCATTCCATGAAGCGGGGGTGGAGGCGGAGGACGATGACCGCCTCCTTGCTCGGCACCACGATTGCACAAAGCAGCCACACGCTCTCTGACGATTTCATTGCCAGGACGAGGCCGCCGCATATATAGCCCACGAGCAGAATGCAGCTTTCGCAAGACAGCGTCCACTGCTCCGCACGGGGAGGTTATCAAGGCGGTTCAGGCCAAACACTGCAGAAGTGTGTACAGGTGGAGCAGCGACATAAAACTGCTCAGACTCGATAACACACGTCGAAGCTCACAAGTAGAATATTGAATACTTGACAACACGACATGAGCCAAATCGTAGTATCAAAACACAGCAACACAGTTGCACGTCAACAGATAGGATCGGCTGCTGTGCCTTCTCCTCGCACCGAGGCAGCAGCTTCTGGACCTCGTGCAGAGAACTGCACTCATAGCACACGAAAACACGCATTTCGCTCGTGTGCAGACGCATATGTTTTTATCGTCGTCGTGCTAACCATGCGAAATGGGCTCCGCCGCGCCGGTCGAACTTTCGCAAGACAGCGTCCATTCGGCGGCTTGCGGCAGCCGGAGCTGCACTCGATCGTTAAAAAAAAACAGCAAACCAAGCCCCACCAGCGGCTCAGGCACTCTGCCACCCTTCGGAAAGGGTATATAGCAGTGTCCCGTCCTCGGAGCGCAATTCGGCACGAAGTGGCATGTGGAGACGATACCACCGGGTCCGCTCAGGTGTCTTCTCCAACAGTTGCATTTCCTTGGCGACACTTTATCCTGATCAAAACAAAAGCGCATGCTGTCGTGTCCCTGCAATTCACGAGATTTTCCAAGATGCCAGCAGCGTCATGTAGCCGATCGCGGTGAATGTGATCTCATGGGCCCGCACGGCATGCGGGTCGCCATGAAGCGTCCACTCTCCTCCCTGCCATGAATGTAAGTCGCTCTCCACGCAGCGTTGAATGGCCTCCGAACGACAGCAACTGAAACGATGCCTTAACACTTATCGCTGTGATGTATCACCGCCGAGGCGCTGTGACTGCGTCAGGACGCAATCCCCAGCGACCCCTGTGCGTACCCGCCACTTGCCCTCCGGCCAGGACTCGATCCGACTGATCGGCTGTCAGGCCCACGAAGACACGAAGTTCATTCATGGCAGAAATTGCCATTACTCACCCTGTGCTTTCGCAAGACGGCGTCTGCACAGCCCACAAACAGATCAAAGCTGCTATGCCGCTGATGTTGAACCAAGCTGCGCGAGACTGACATCACGTGCAGGGCAGAGTATCATACGACACATGCCGATCTGAGACAGCCGAGGCTCTGAATACATCCACATAAGGTCCCCGCACGAAGGCACGGATGATGCTTCCCGTAGAGTCCTTCAGCTTGCAAGACGACATGCGAGTTTCTCGACGATCGTTTCTGTTAAGAGCACAACACCGCACACAACCCAGACCTGGCTTCGCAACCTTCGGCCACGACGTAGAAGATGCCTGATCGCAAGACAGCGTCCTCCGAACTGCCGGCGCCGCGACCAGGATCCGGATCAGCAACTGAACTTCGCAAGACAGCGTCCTCCAAGTTGCTGGCGCCGGCAGCTGGACTTCGCAAGACAGCGTCCTCCAAACTGCCGGCGCCGCGACCAGGATCAGGATCAGCAACTGAACTTCGCAAGACAGCGTCCACACGAAAACACGCATTTCGCTCGTGTGCAGACGCATATGCTTTTTATCATCGCCGTGCTAACCGTACGAAATGGGCTCCGCCGCGCCGGCCGAACTTTCGCAAGACAGCGTCCATTCGGCGGCTAGCGACCCCTGTGCGTACCCCCCACTTGCCCTCCGCCCAGGACTCGATCCGACTGATCGGCTGTCAGGCCCACGAAGACACGAAGTTCATTCATGGCAGAAATTGTCATTACTCACCCTGTGCTTTCGCAAGACGGCGTCTGCACAGCCCACAAACAGATCAAAGCTGCTATGCCGCTGATGTTGAACCAAGCTGCGCGAGACTGACATCACGTGCAGGGCAGAGTATCATACGACACATGCCGGTCTGAGACAGCCGAGGCTCTGAATACATCCACATAAGGTCCCCGCACGAAGGCGCGGATGATGCTTCCCGTAGAGTCCTTCAGCTTGCAAGACGACATGCGAGTTTCTCGACGATCGTTTCTGTTAAGAGCACAACACCGCACACAACCCAGACCTGGCTTCGCAACCTTCGGCCACGACGTAGAAGATGCCTGATCGCAAGACAGCGTCCTCCGAACTGCCGGCGCCGCGACCAGGATCCGGATCAGCAACTGAACTTCGCAAGACAGCGTCCTCCAAGTTGCTGGCGCCGGCAGCTGGACTTCGCAAGACAGCGTCCTCCAAACTGCCGGCGCCGCGACCAGGATCAGGATCAGCAACTGAACTTCGCAAGACAGCGTCCACACGAAAACACGCATTTCGCTCGTGTGCAGACGCATATGCTTTTTATCATCGCCGTGCTAACCGTACGAAATGGGCTCCGCCGCGCCGGCCGAACTTTCGCAAGACAGCGTCCATTCGGCGGCTAGCGACCCCTGTGCGTACCCCCCACTTGCCCTCCGCCCAGGACTCGATCCGACTGATCGGCTGTCAGGCCCACGAAGACACGAAGTTCATTCATGGCAGAAATTGTCATTACTCACCCTGTGCTTTCGCAAGACGGCGTCTGCACAGCCCACAAACAGATCAAAGCTGCTATGCCGCTGATGTTGAACCAAGCTGCGCGAGACTGACATCACGTGCAGGGCAGAGTATCATACGACACATGCCGGTCTGAGACAGCCGAGGCTCTGAATACATCCACATAAGGTCCCCGCACGAAGGCGCGGATGATGCTTCCCGTAGAGTCCTTCAGCTTGCAAGACGACATGCGAGTTTCTCGACGATCGTTTCTGTTAAGAGCACAACACCGCACACAACCCAGACCTGGCTTCGCAACCTTCGGCCACGACGTAGAAGATGCCTGATCGCAAGACAGCGTCCTCCGAACTGCCGGCGCCGCGACCAGGATCCGGATCAGCAACTGAACTTCGCAAGACAGCGTCCTTCAAGTTGCTGGCGCCGGCAGCTGGACTTCGCAAGACAGCGTCCTCCAAACTGCCGGCGCCGCGACCAGGATCAGGATCAGCAACTGAACTTCGCAAGACAGCGTCCACACGAAAACACGCATTTCGCTCGTGTGCAGACGCATATGCTTTTTATCATCGCCGTGCTAACCGTACGAAATGGGCTCCGCCGCGCCGGCCGAACTTTCGCAAGACAGCGTCCATTCGGCGGCTTGCGGCAGCGTGCCTACCCCCCACTTGCCCTCCGCCCAGGACTCGATCCGACTGATCGGCTGTCAGGCCCACGCAGACACGAAGTTCATTCATGGCAGAAATTGTCATTACTCACCCTGTACTTTCGCAAGACGGCGTCTGCACAGCCCACAAACAGATCAAAGCTGCTATGCCGCTGATGTTGAACCAAGCTGCACGAGACTGACATCACGTGCAGGGCAGAGTATCATACGACACATGCCGGTCTGAGACAGCCGAGGATCTGAATACATCCACATAAGGTCCCCGCACGAAGGCGCGGATGATCCTTCCCGTAGAGTCCTTCTGCTTGCAAGACGACATGCAACTCACCGCACACAACCCAGACCAGGGTTCGCGACCTTCGGCCGCAACGCAGAAGATGCCTGATCGGATTCCGGGGTGTTCGCATTACCAGCGGGGGGGGGGGGGGCGCAGGAGACTTCAGGCCTTGAAATGCTTCAAATGTGGGAAGTAGCTGCATTCCCATGCTACAGGAAAAGAAACTAAGGGTCGGGCAGGCGGCCTCTGCTGTTTTGGTTGTTGTTGTACACTCTGTCTACAAAACAAACGGGGCATAAACACGGCTGGAGAAAAACTACGATTGCAACTGCACTTACCCTAAATCAGAGCGACCTTCAGCCCCAACACAAAAGATACCCGATCAGATTAATTATGGGATCTTCGAGCCTTCAAGTGTGGGAAGTAGCTGCATTCCAGATGCTAGGAGAGAAGACACTAAGGGTCAGAGATGCGGCCTCTACTGTTTTGGTTGTTGTACACATACCAAAACAAGTAAGAACATAAACACTGCTGGCAAGACGACGGTGGCCACTTAAATTACCTTAAGTCAGAGCTAAACCTGAAATAAGCGAGCCGGCAGCCGAAACAGCCTGTGTTGCCGCTGTGGCAGATTGCTGGCATGAGGCGGAGGAGGGTCCAGGCTAAAACCCAAAGATCGGGCTGTTGAGGAGTTTGGATGCCACCGTGTCTAGAGCCGGCCTTAAAAGAAGTACGGCTAAAGCAACCTTCGCAGCTCAGTCAGTAGGGCTTAGACGAGGTGTTATCTAAGGTCTAGCTGGGGGCACGAATTGCGCATGCACGATGTGCTCTCTTTCCCGCCACGATGTTTGACAGCTTTGTAAAGCTCGCAATGCCAGAAGTCGTCGATTGTTCCGAGACCGAATGCCACGCCTGTCTCGTAACGTTTTCGGGAAGCTGTTCACACTGGACCAGATGTCAGGAGCGCCCACTGGAGGCAGGTGCAATTCGCAAGACCGCGTCCTCCGCGGGCACCCTGCGCTGCCGATGCCGCCTGCCGCGGCTGGCCTAGGCAGAGCCTAGAGAGCGGGCACCACCAAACGCTTAGGATATCACACTCACGAAGACAAGCACTTCCACACTCAATTGAAGCGACGTCTCTACGAGAGCTGCAACGCCATAAGCCAATCCAACTCACGGCCAGATTTCGGACACGCTGAAAAAACAGCGAACCACCGAAGACTGTTTCCTTCAGCCGGACCAATTGGACGCTGATTCGACCACGCCTAGTCTCTGCTGGCAAGCACCTAGCCAAACCATCGCAAGGCCCTGTAAAGCACCCGACGAAATTCACCCATGCACTAAACCTCTACACCCAAAGCCCCGAACAAAATGCCAAAGCATACCGCAGGGCATTTGGCCCGAATACCACAATGCCCGAGACCCCCCAGCCCCAAAGCAACGAGGTCCCGATCATACAAACCACGAAGCAACCAAACACAAATACCAAATTCCGATAAGTTGAATTCATAAGCCCGGACGAAGACACCGCAGCACCCAGCCCCAATGCCTCTGGTGGAGGCTGGTCTAAGTCCTAAACCCCCGCTGCCCGAACCCCCGGCCTTTCCATTCGAAGCTTCGATTGGAGGGCAGAAAGACCTCTGGGGTGTTGGCAAGCAGTAGTGAGAAGGGGACGGGGGGGGGATCCGGAATCCCAACAAGGCTCCGCCTGGAATTGCCGACTCCACTATCAAGCTGACGGAAAGCTTCCCTTGCACACACATATGCCTGACTGTGCGTCGCCGAACATTTCGCGTCGGTGAAACGAAGCCAACAGCCCTGCCCCGCCGAACTTTCGCAAGACAGCGTCCATTCGACGGCCGGCCGCAGCGCCACCGAACTTTCGCAAGACGGCGTCCATTCGGCGGCAAGCGTGCGATGAGCAAAATTACTGTTGTTTGCAACCAGGACTCGAAGGATAGAGCCTTCCCTCTTCGCGTTCGCGGGGTCTCCTGCAAATCATCGAACCCCTGTTCTTCTCAGAATCCACCCCCTGGTCTTTAGCACTCGCAGAACCAAGCGAATGCAAGCCTATCTCAACCGCGCCACCTTGCATTTGCTCCTCTTCAGGCTGTGGAAAACGCTTCGAGTCCGCCTCCTTGTAGTTCGCATGAGTCACTCTTTGACGTTCAGGCAGTTCGAGCGGATCGAAGACCAAATCCCGGAATGTGGACTGTTGCTCTCGAGACATGACAAAGACAGGCTGCTCGCCCTCGAACTCCGCACTGCTCCACTTGTAGTCCTGGTGATACTTCGCATGAAGTTCCGCATGAAATTCCTGAATGGGCTGCTCCCAAAATGTCAACCTTTTAGCGTGGCGATCTTTCCAATAATCACGAGACTTGGCCTTGCTCGCATCACCGGCAGACCTTGTCTTGCCTGTCAGCCCGGGAGAGGATGCTTTCTCCGGCTGCCCGGTGAGTCCTGCCAAGCGGGCGAGCAGCTCAACAAGTCCGGCCATGTCCATATCCAAGTTGAAGTGGGTCTGTACCCTGAGCGTCGGCCGTTTGGAAAACTCGTCCACCATCACTTTTGCCGTTGGGGGACAGGACGGTTTCAGCCTTATAGGCGGACGGGTCTCATCCGTCTCAGGGGATCCACAGCTTGACGCAATTCGATTTGCGGACTTGTTCAGGGATTTCTCCGCCGCTGCCGTCTTGGATAGCAGCTCCACCAATGCAGGAATCTCCATTTTCAAGACCATGCTAAAGCGGGCCGAGAGGGTTGGTTGCCCCGTGCGCGCATCCGATTCCGCCGTGAAAGAAGTGACAGAGTCATCGATCAGAAAACTCAAGGGAAGCGACATAGCCCGATTCGACTCACTGTGCACAGGGCCGCCACCCGCGGCGTTGCCCTAAGGATTAAGTGGAGAAGCTGGTGAAGCCCCAGGAGAATGCTGGAGACTCTGCGCAGACACTACACCTCTGTTCGCCTCTTATAATCCCATCCTCTCTCTCTCTCTCTCTCTCTCTCTCTCTCTCTCTCTCTCTCTCTCTCTCTCTCTGTCTCTATGTCTGTAACTGCGACATGCCACGGGCCAGGCCTCCACGGTCGAGCTGGTGGTCGACACCGCTGGTCTCAGTTCCCGCGCCTGGCAGCAAGGTACTTGCCCTGCGACAGTCATGCACACTTTTAGTATCTCGCGCCGGCGACTTGCATACAACTCATGCGAATCTCAATCAAGCCACGTCGCACCGCAATGGAGAGTAAGGAAGAACCTGAGACAACGTACTGCATTCCTGGTCCAAGCTACTGCTTCACTCATGTGCAGAAACGAATGCATTTTCACCACAATGCCTGTGTGTCGCCGAACTTTCGCATGAGTGAAAAGAAAACCGCAGCTCTGCGACGCCGAACTTTCGCAAGACAGCGTTCATTCGACGGCCGGCCGCGCGTCACCGAACTTTCGCAAGACAGCGTCCATTCGGCGGCTGGAGCCGCACTCAATCGTCAGTCCACGTAATCGTAATCGTCGTGGTTGCTCCTGCCCCTGGAGGTGGTCGGATCATACTTGTATCTCTTGGGTTCTGCTTCTCGGGCTTCCACTGGTGCCTTTCGAGACTTGGAAGCCCATTGCGACCAGGAATCCCTTGAAGGCCAGGACGCACCTGATGGGCCACTCCATTTTTGTCCCCATTGTCCCCAATTTTCTGAGGAATCATCGCTGCTGATCTCCACAACCTCCGGCTCCTTGGAGCAGTCGTATCCCGGTGTGCGGCAGCGGATGATTTCAGTCGGGCGGGTGCCTCCTTTGGATCATTCCATGACCACCAAGACGAATCTTGCCATGTCGAGTCCTCCCAGCCATTGTTTCCATCGGCAGAATACGACGAATCTTGCCATGTCCACTTCTGCCAGCCATCGTTTTCTTGCGAAGTCGACACGGTAGAGGCCTTTCCCTTAGACTCTTCCGAAGCGCACCAGGAAGGTTTCACGTCCTTGCGTTTCTCCGAATGGCACCATGTGTCTGTTGCGTCCTTGCCCTTCTCAGCGAACCATGATCGGTCGGAGAACGATGCGTAGCCCTCACGACGACTTTCATACCATGACCACGCGCTCGACATGCACGGGTCCATGGCGACTCACACTCGTTTGCACTCGAGTCATAACACTTGCACAGTAACTTTCACCCCCTGCCCCCTCCGCCCCTTCCGCACACACTAGCATCGATCTCGCTGATAAGGCCCTTGCGACGACACAGGACGTGAATGCTGCTTTCTGCCACGTACCTCAATCCACCGACCCAATGCTTGAAACTACATTCGAACACAGCGACATGTTTTTCACTCATGTGCAAAAAAAAAACAAATGCATTTTATCATTGCCGCAGCAAGCGCAGCCAGCCCTGCGAGGAATCAACACCTCGGCCACGAGGTGACCGCAGCCCCGCACTTTCGCAAGACAGCGTCCATGCAGTTCCGCAGCACCTAACTTTCACAAGACTAAGTCCGTTGCCCGGCTAGCGAGCCAGAACAACCATACTCATTTATGGATCGCGCGGACCTTGCATAATCCGAACCTGTTCCACCCAACGCTTCCATGCGACTAGGCCCAAACGACGCCGAGCTTCGTCCAACGTATCGCGCCAGGAGAAGTTTGCCAAACCGCGCAGGTAGGCGCCCTGTCTTCCTCCCAGCTGTCGTTGAGTGAGCTCTGGGTCATTCTCTGCAACCTCATGTCGCCACAACCGAACCAAAGCAGCTTTCCCTGCACGCAGGACACCGTCCCCAATTTCCATGTCCTCCAGATCACTTGCATCGGACTTCTCATCCTCCGGTGTTTCGTCTTCGTTTTCCCACACCCAGCTGGGCTGAGCCGCAATCACTTTTTGCCACGCCCGCAGATATTGTCCCCGGAGAACTCCTCGACCCAAGTCAGCGATATCTGCCGCATCCAGCCCGGTCGTCTCATCCTCACGTTGCCTCTTCTCCAGACTCACCAATCTGTCTACGAGCTCTCTTTTGGCTCGTTCTCTTGGCGTACTGGCGTACCGCCCGTCGTTCACGTGCGCCATGGCATGAGGCACTCAGGAGCACACTCCACCGAGAACTAAACCAGAAGACCCAGCGCTAGAAGGAGAAGTACACCGCTTCACGAAACAATGGAAAGTTCTGAAGAACTGCACACTTGAGCCTTCATGCTTCAGCGTCATAATCGTCATCAGCACAACAACGCGAGGCGTTTACCATGCAATAGATCCGGAGTTGGCAATTTCCTGCTTGCCCCGCCCCCCCCCCCCCAAACACACACATACACACACACACACACACACACACACATCATTCATCATACCTGCTTACGGCGCTTGGATACCATCGGTCAGGGTGCCACACCTCGTCATCGTCGCCTCAGCACACGCTGGCATCACAAAAGCAGCTGGCCTCGCAAGATGTCGGGGGAGCTTCGACCGAGGACGCCTACCGAGCCTCGGAAACCTCGTGCATCACTGTCACTACTAGCTGCAACTTCCGCATGCAACATCTCCAGGCTCTTATAAGAACCCAACCAGGCAGTGCAACATGTACAACAAGCGGTCACCCACACCGAGTTTGCTGCTATAGACTATACTACACTCTATCGCAACGAACGTTGAACGAGTGCATCAATGACATTAGACAGACATCGCAAACGGGACGACGTACATCGACGACATCCAGTAACAGAGAGGAGGAAGCGAAACCCCACTTAAGGCGACATCTGCATCGTTTTTTTGGTTCGTGGAATTGTTCGGAGTGGAAAATTATCCTAGGGGCTAAAACCAGTGACCCGCCTCGCCGGCAGCGACGCGCCAGCGATCGCCGAGGAAGGAACGGGAACGGGACTAACCCGCTTTTTGTTTCGTTCCTGCTCAAGAACCACGAACGTCTAAATTCCTAGCAGATGTCGCCCATCATCGTGAACCGGCAGTTGTCTCTTCGCGATCAGCTTCAGATAGCTGGGGACGGTCGCGGTCAGCTGTAGATAGATGGGGACAGTCAGAAGACCGGCACATGACCTTCAGACACACGCCGAAGTGACCAGTCTCCGGGTCGACGGACACATTCCATTCGAAAGGCATATCCGTGGGTGCTTTTTGGCGGACCCGCAGCGAATCCTCTTCTCCGCACAGGTCCCGCAGAGCATCGCGAAAGATGGCTCACGGCACGTCCTGCACTTCTGCTCGACAGACTCTTTCTCCACCAGTGTCCGCATCTCAACAGGTTACGCGGTGCCATCGCGCAAGATCTCTCACGGCCTTTCCAGATTGAAGTACACCGTCCCGCGTCATCGCTTGCCCGCTGTGGGCGACTTGAATTCGCCTACAATGAGCAGAAAGAATACTCAATACGGCATCGAATCCAAAACAAGCGCCCTCCGAATAACTATGCGCTTATAATCAACAGAAAAGGAACGGAACCTTGAGAATGGTATCATTCCAACGAAGGACCCTCCGAACCCCCAATCTCTCATACTGCGTCTTTGTACGAATCAAGGCAAGAACCAGCATCCTGATTCCACACTCTAAAGTCACCATCAATACAAGCTATCCTCCCTGTTTTTTCCTTGATCACATCCCACTGAAACCAAGACAATGTTCAAGACGCGGAAGCGTACACAATCATCCCAGCGTCGGAGCTTAAGAAAATGCAGCGTTCTTCGTGCTAGGGTTCCAGGGGTCCGTCCACGATCGAGCTCCCCGGCCTCCCCGGCCCCAGCCGCCAGAACACAGACAGGCGGCAGCAGCCTGCGAAGATGGGGGGGGGGGAGGGGAGGCGAAGGGGGGGGGGGGGGGGGGGGGGGGGGGGGGGGGG
>CAJNDT010002726.1:7500-28734 GCA_905221615.1 Symbiodinium sp. CCMP2592 | reverse complement strand
GCGCGCTGTGGATGGGCTCGGACTGTACAGAAGAGTTCTGCCCCAATGTAAAAAAGGCGGGTGCCCCGGGGAAGTTGCAATAACATGCCATGATTAACGGCCCCGCCAGCCTTATGCTGGCCGCTGTGGCACTCCACTTGAAAGGTAACAAGGAAAGGTTTGGTGCCCCCAGGCCCGTAAATTAGCGAGTCAGCCGCAAGAGAGCGGGCCACTCTGTTTGTCTATCTTGGCTGGTGCTCGGATATTGAAGTGTCGGCCGTGTTGGCCTTCAAGCTCTTCGCTAAAGTTTTTACTCAGAAGGACTGGTCCCTCGGGTTTGAGTGTGTTTTCACACCGCAAAGAAACGTGCAACAAAACTTCCGAGCCGTCTGGTGCCGCGTCAACTGTCCTTTGTAGGAGGTTTTCCCTTTGTCCCACGCCTTGCTTGGCCCATCTGCGTGGCCTTTGTCTTCTCGGTCTCCCGGCGTTGGCTCTGTGCCTCCTTCGGCTTCTTGGTTTTGTGTTGCAGGGTGTGCCCTACCAAGATGCCCGTGTGAGCTGCATCCGGTCTCCTTGACGCTTCCTGTAGGAGCTGCTCCTCCACGCGCTTGGCTCTGGTAGAGTACGCAAGGTGGCCCCCCGCGGTCGTGGCTGTAGTGTTTGCCCCCTACTCCTTTGCTGACTCCGAGTAGGCACCTAAGGCAAACGCGCTGGCTATCCACAAAGACTGGGTCTGGCACCTTCGCTGGTTTGCAGGCTTTCGTCTCAACATCGTCGTCATCCTCTGGCTTTGCGTCGTCGTCGGCCGTAGGTGTTCTCCGCATTCGTGGTGTCCCTGCCACTATCACGTTCTTTCCGGCCTCGGTGTCCCTCGCCCAGTCAGGTCCTTCGGTTGCGTCTTGTCGGGGTCGCCTTCGAGGAAGAGGTGGTCGTTCAGCGAGATCTCGCTGTCCCCTTCTTGAGCGATGTGGTATCCCCTCTGGTGGTGCATCTTCACTGGGAGGTCCGCTGTCACGTAGTATGCTGCCCCTCCCTACTACCGGGCCACCTCCGGAGAGGGCCGGGGTCAGGAGAGGTCTTCGCGAACCCTGGGGCACTTGCGAGCCCGACATGTTGCAGCATGTGGGCCTCAAGCCACCCCCCGCCCCGACGCGTCCACCCCCAAGACCGCAGAGATCACCCTCTGCGGCCTCAAAGGGCCAGCCGGGAGCGCCCTACTCCCGAAGGAGCAGAGAGGCAGATGACTTGAGCCAAAATGGCTACTCTCGCTCTCGCTCTCGCTCTCGCTCTCTCTCTCTCTCTCTCTCTCTCTCTCTCTCTCTCTCTCTCTCTCTCTCTCTCTTTGTCTACGAGGGGAGCCCTGGAAGCGTCCAGCTCAGGCACTCCGGGCGCGACCTCCCCTCTCACTCTCTCTCCCAAGGTTCGAGACCCAAAGGACTCAGGCCCTCTGTCTCTCTCCTTTGTTCATTCCTTGTCTATTGCTTGGATAAGAGAGCAAGTGAGCTCATGTGCCCCCATATCGGTGCCTCTTGGAGTTCATTCAAAAGTAGGTGTGCTTCGCATGCAGGAGACCCGCGTCAGCTCATGAACGACGCCCACGAACAACAAGCGCACGAAAGGCAGGTTTCAATTTGGCGAGTCCATGCTTCGGCGACCAGACACAAAACAGCAAAAACTCGATAGCATCACAGCTTGTTGGGGCTTTGTGCGTTTAAACACGCTAAAACTAGAACATAAAGATTCGCTCTAGGACATCCAATGTGGATGATGATATCGCCACCACCATGGACCAGCATCATCATCACCAGGAGCCTGAAATCCTCCTCGATAACCGTTCAACAACTTGAGGGGCCAGCTCTGAGCACATGTAGATCGGCAATTGCAGCAGCATCCAAGAGCGCTTGGCCTTAACCACAAACGTTGGGAACGTCTGCTGCCACATGCTGCCACCATCAAGGGAAGCTGCGACAAACCACGGCAAAGCGATGTCTTTCCCTCTACAGGCGGTGAGTCAAAGTTACGAACTGCATCCCAAGATCACGAGGCCAGCACGCTGAAAATCAGCGAAATAGGATGGGACAGCGATGACTGCCTCGGCAGATCAGAACCAACAGGCAGTCTCTCTGCAAAACAGCTACACTCTGACCAAGAATAAGAATGGAAGCATATCCCGGGGATCTCAGGGAGATGGAGCTATTGAGGTCAACTTGAGGCATCCGCGTCAGCCACTTTTGCTCCACACCATGCCTCACACAAGCTCTGCGACATGCTCCCAACGAAACACAAACTGTTGAAATCTCGCTGCATGGCCTCCGTCACCTGCTTCAGCTTGGTTAGGAACATGGCTGTAACCTCGAGATGCAGCATGAACAATCAGACAGCATCCAAAGCCCATGACAAGATTCTTCCACCTCAGTCGCCGAGAATTGTGTCGTCTCACCCTTGTAGCTGACTGAATAGCCTGCGAAGCCATCCTGCAACCGAGCACTATCAGTGTCCCCAGCTTTGAATCGAAACTGTGACCATGTGGCCTCTGTTTGCACTAGCGGACAAGTTGACCAAAACCTCGGTGCGACAAATGTAGGCGAACGGCCGAAAACCCCCTTCTGGCACTTGCGAATGCTACAGAACATCGCAAAATTCAGCTGCTACCGGCTAGGCCCTGACTTCTCTGCATCGACCGCAGGGGAGTCGAACCTCTACCGTTAACGTGATTGCTTGGTGAATACGTGTCTCGTGTCCAACCTCTGGCCCAGTAGGTGCTTGAAGTTTCGACCTCATGTAGATCGATGCGACGAGTAACGATTCGGAAGGTGCACTGTGAGCTGTCATAGTAGCTTTCGGTGTTCATGCTGTCCAGGTGGTACTCGATGCCGAGGGCACTGCATGTATTCTTGGCGTTCGACCTCTCAACGTGGGTGTGCACAAAATGCGGAAGCAAATTCACACGCCGCATGAGCTCATATGTTAAATGCGACTCCGTCGACTTTACTTGCCGGGCTCACTTGATCTGCGACAGCGCAGTGTCTCCGAGAAGACGCTCTCTGTCGGTGAACCCAACCTCATAGTCATGTCGCGAAGAGAGAGGTACACAGAAGTATCAGTAGGCGTAATCAGCATGCAGGAGTGCCCTGTGAAGCGTCCGGCCAAACTGGGCGTCTTCCTCTGGGAAACCTCTCCGATGCGCCGAGCTGTCGTGTCACTGACTGGTTTTTGCAGAAGGATCCTTTTCATGGCCGATCACTGGCGAAGCGCGAATGCTGCGCGGCGCATCAGGGTGGAGAATTTTCCATTGCCCTTTTTTTTTTTTTCTTGGCCCTTTTTTTTTTTTTGGCCCTGGGCTCCTGCGTTCTCCGTATTTGCCGCATGCGTAGTAGTAGTAGTAGTAGTAGTAGTAGTAGTAGTAGTAGTAGTAGTAGTAGTAGCAGTAGTCGTAGCAGTGGTAGTAGTAGCAGTGCTAGTAGTAGTAAGGAGTAGTAAGGAGTAGTAGTAGTAGTAGTAGTAGTAGTAGTAGTAGTAGTAGTAGTAGTAGTAGTAGTAGTAGTAAGTAGTAGTACGTAGTAGTAGTAGTCGTCGTAGTAGTAGTAGTAGTGTAATAGTAGTAGTAGTAGTAGTAGTAGTAGTAGTAGTAGGTAGGTAGTAAATAGTAAGTAGTAAGTAGTAAGTAGTAAGTAGTAGTAGTAGTAGTAGTAGTAGTAGTAGTAGTAGTAGTAGTAGTAGTAGTAGTAGTAGTAGTAGTAGTAGTAGTAGTAGTAGTAGTAGTAGTAGTAGTCGTATAGTAGTAGTAGTAGTAGTAGTAGTAGTAGTAGTAGTAGTAGTAGTAGTAGTAGTAGTAGTAGTAGTAGTAGTAGTAGTAGTAGTATAGTAGGAGGTGCGAAACGGACTGCGATGCCTTGTCAAGTTCTAAGGTATCACTATAAGAGCTGTGAGCAAGACCGTGTAAAGTGCAAGAGAAGGGGGCACGCTACGCGTCCCTCGACTCTAGGGGGCATGCTACGCATCCCTCATCTTTACCTTTCTATGTGACCGCCAACGCAACGTTTGGCTCAAGTCAATGCCCATAGCTAAGTGCTATATGTGTCTTCTATCCTGAGCAATCAGAGCTATCCCGTTGCACAGACGAACCGCCGCCGGCAGTGAGTGCAAAAGGAACGGCCGCCGGTTCTGCCTGCATAGGATTGCACGTGTGGAAGTAAGAGGGAGAGACAGGGTCCAGTCTGTGGAGAGTGCTAGCCAGCCACACCTACATTCATTACAGCTCTGGTGGGGAGAGCAGCAACCAAGTCGAGATCAATCCCCCACGCAGGTTATCAGCCGTACGCGGCTCTGCCTTTCTACAGCAACGACTACTTGATCTACTACGACCACAATGAACTCAGGATCAAGCCAAGATACGACAATGACTTTCGGTGCCGATGTGGCAGCGCCAGCCGTTGGTGAGTCAACAGCTGACGACACAGTGGTGCAATCCGTTGATAGCTCCACGGAAGATGACAAAGGTCAATCTTCTGCGCTTGCCATTGCAAAGGCAGTTCCCAAGGGGAAAGCAAAGAGTCTACCAAGAGCATCTACGCCTTCGCGTCCGACATCCACAGGTTCGAGGACGGGCAAGGCTTCAGAACGACGGGCCGAAGCGTCTGGTTTTCAGGCACCTCGGACTACGTCCAGGGCCAAGGACAAAGGAGTCAAGACCTTGGAAAAGAAGTCAAGACCATCATCTTCGAGAAGCTCTTCAGCACGATCGAGGACTTCGGCTACTCGTGGGCGTGACAAGTCCATGACTTGGAATCGGATGGTTACCAATCAACCACGCGATGCTGACGATCTGGACATGACTCTGGATACGATTCCTGCACGTGGTGATGCGTCATCCGTGGCCACGCCTGCAATAGCTGACGGTCCGAATGCCTACCAGGAACTGACGATTTCGCAACAGTTCGAAGCATCGAACCTTGCACAGCAGATGTACTATCGCAGTCAGGTGCAAGAATACGAAGGAATCGTCCAGACCCTGATGGACAAGATCAAGGAGATGCAACAAGAAGATGAAGGATCTGGAATTCGCATTGAAGAATTGGAACGACAACGTGACCATGCATGCTTAGCCATGAGGCACATCAACAATGTCAATCAGGAGATGAAGCGAGACTATGAAACAGCTTTGTTTCGCATGGATGAGCAGAACTCTGCTCAACAACGTCAAGCACATGCCGTTGCCGAGGATTTAGCTCAACAGCTACACGTGTTCCGCACGGAGGCAGCCACCAACTTTGTGCAGTTGGAGGCAAGAGCGCAAGGCGATGGTGAGCTTATGGCACGTGAGTATGAGCGTCTGACTCATGAACTTCATGAACACGCCAGAGAGAACTTGGTCCTCCGGTCAAACACAGCAAGTTCGGAACAAGCCTTACAAGCAATGCAGGAACGATTCCACTTGGTCAAGAACCAGGAGTTGCGGGCTGTGAACGAGATCCAAGGGCTAGCTGGAAACAGCGCAGCCATTGAACAAGAACGATTTCGGCTTCGCGAACGTCTTGGTGAAGAGGAAGAGTACCGCAAAATGGCTGTGAAGAGGATGCAAGAAGCAGAGGATCGACTTCATCATAATGAAGATCATGCAAGGCGATCATTGCCTACCTTGCACGACGAGCTGAGTGAACTCAGGAAAACGCTCAAAGCACAAGAAGATCTTCAAGCGAGGACACGCAGCGAATTGGAGGCAGCGCGAAACTCCAATCAAGGAGGAGCGACGCGACCTTCGAGCATGCCCATGTCTTCGAGGACTACTGAGTCTGGCTGGGAGCACGTAGGAAAGGAAGTAATGCCTGCATTTTCCGTAGGAGATGAGGTACGATCCCCTGAAATACGGTCCCCAAGTCAAGTTAGTCCAGTCGCCAAAGAGAAGTTCGCATTCTCGGAATCGGACAAGGACAAGAACCTTGTGATGGATGGAATTCCATTCACCGGTGGAAACTTCTTCACTGGCCGCAGTTCAATGCCAATCGTGGCGGATGCAATGCCCGAGCACTACGTGCCAGGTGTTAGCAGCCCAGCACTTGCGCGTTCCACGCCTAGTGCAGCCACTTTGTTCGGCATACCAAGCGGATTTCATGGGAAAAGTGATGCGGCAGCCGTGCGTGATCGACAGCTACGCGAACTCTTGGGGGATCGCGGGATGTTGGGATCGAAGTCCACAGCATCGGCCAGCTCCTCAAGACCTGTTGGCATCGACGGTGTTACCGCATCTACGAAGGGCAACGACCTCATCGGTCCCCCTATTGCCTATGACGATTCCATTCATGAAGCAAGAAGACGTCAGATCGAGAAAGAGATCGCGGAACAGTACGAAGAGAAGATTGCTGATCTGCGAAGTGAAGTACTCAAGGCTCAGAAAGCCGAACAACGTCTCAGAGCTGATCGTGATGAGTGGAGATTATTCGCTGAAACGATTCAGGAAAACCATGGAGACGATGACGGTGATGAAGCTGGCGACGAGAACGGAGAGGACGAGCATGATGAAGGAACCGGCACGGGGTATGATCCTCCAGATCCGCCTGATGATGATGATGACAAGAAGAAGGGCGGAGGGGGCAAACCTGAATCGGATCCTGGTTCGCATGCACGCGATCCTGATGGAGATGCGGATCCTGAAGTCACAGAGGTGAGAATTTCCAGGAGGGAAGCGACAAAGTGACCGTTCCTCCATGGCCTACTCTCACTCATCTCAACAACTGGCGATCCGTGTGCACGGCCAATGTCTTAGGGGCATCAGCCGACCCACATCATGAGGACTGGATGTTATGGCTGGCACCAGCGTTCAACCCATTCCCTGATGTCGAAGCATTGAATGATTCAGGACACAAGAAGTTCAAGAGCATAGACGTCAAATTGGGGATCGCCATGGTCGCAATGCTACGTGCCGGTGGTGACAAATCAGCTGACCTGTACCTCGAGGTGAACCGGAAGGCCAATGATTACATCAGCAGGCCTGACGTGAAGATCATCAAAGGACGACAAGTCATCGCGATGATGTATGAAAGTTTTCGAACGCATGATCGTCTTGACATGATCATCACTCTTGAGTATTTGGTGAAGCTCCAGTACCAAGGCGACAACAAGCTTCATACGTTCAAGCAGACGTGGTTGGAAGTTCTGGGACGGATGAGACCAGAGGACATTCCATCCAAAACAGCTCTCCGTGATTGCTTGTACAGCAAGATCAAGGACTCGCCCGCAATGAAGATGGACTTGGGCATGCATTACGAACACTTGCCCTACAATCATGAAGACCGATCGTACGACAACCTGATGAAGATCATTGATCGTACTATCATGCGGAGACGAGAACAGTCAAATCTCACTCAGACCCAAATTGGCTTGCGCCAGATGCTTGAGGGCAAGGATTTGCTTGCTGCACCGGCCAAGGTACCCGAGAAACCTACGCCTAACGCAGCTCCATCCGCAAAGGTCAAGGCTTCGCCGACCAAACCGGATAAAGCAACACCTGTACTACCTCAAAGCAAAGCGAAGAGTCATGCGAAGACCAAGCCAAAGCCTAAGAAGAAGACGAGGAGTGAGTCAGCGGACAACAGAGGTGACAAAAGCAAGAAGCAAATCCGCTGTAAGTTCCATTTCACAGATGCAGGGTGTCGAAATGGCGATAAGTGTCCATTCAGTCACTCGAAGAAGACTCCAGAGCGACCCTTCACGCCGAGGACGAGAACTCCAAGTCCATCTGGAGGAGGAGGAAACAGGATATGCTACTCGTTCAAGAACACAGGCTCGTGCTCAAGAGAGAATTGTCCTTTCAAGCATGAGGCAGCAGCTACCCCAGCTCCGGAACCAAAGGCAAAAGCTAAAGCTAAATCCGAAGCGAAGGCAGCTCCAGCGAAGCCGAATGCCAAGGCCAAGGCACTCCCTGCGGCACCCGCCATCAGATTGTGTCGAAGGTGGAATCCATCAGCTCCGGCTATATGGAAGCGATCTTCAAGACAAGATGAGGAGGAGTCAGATTGTCCATCCGTTGACAGCGACGCTGATTCGGATTGTTCAACAGATGACGAATCCTCGGGAACGACTACGTCGACCCGAAAAGTGATAAAGCGCAATGTGACATTTGCCAATGACGTGAAGTTCATTTCTTCGTGTCCTAGAAGATCGAAGAAAGACAAAGAGCGGAAGGTGAAGTACGTCGACATGGAAGCGTTTATCAATGATGAGGATCGCGCCGTGAGCTTGGAATTCGCCAAGCACAAAGCGAGATTGAGGGCACAGATCATGAGAGACATGGTTGACGACGATGATGATCGATGCGGAGATCGAGTTTCATTCGTACGAATCCCAGGAACGTCTCGAGTGGAAGAAGTTTCGTTCTACGACGGTGAAGATTCCATCGTTGAGCGCGAACTCGATGCTGCACACAGCAAACGGATCATCAATCAGGGCTTATTCAAATGCATGGTTCAACCAGTCATCCTCAAGAAGAAGATCAAGTTTCTCATGGACACTGGGTGTGGTCATGACCTCATATCTCAGAAGAAGATCGAGAAGCACAGTCTCGAGACACTCGTGACTCCAGAGCCCATATCATTTCAGACAGCCAATGGAATCACCGATACCGATCTCGTGTCGAATTTCCAGACTGAGTCGTTCGAGGAACCGATCAACGCTTATGTGTTGGACGACACACCGTCGGTGCTTTCCATAGGCAAGAGATGTATGAACTTCAACTACGGGTTTGTGTGGCCTCCCGGAAGGGAACCATTCATGATCAACCCGCAGGGCAAGAGAATATCTCTGTTCGTGAACGGTGACATCCCGTACGTTCGTGCCGGGAGTTCCAAGTCATTGGTTCATGATGATCCGGAGGCCAAAGCGATCACCGAAATCTTCAAGGGTGCGATGACAGCGGGCAACGTTGACGTCAGCGTCGCAGCTGCCGCTGAAGCTGCACCGAGCGAGATTGAAGCAGAAGAAGAAGGTGATGATCACGAACGACCTCCTGATCCTGAACCCCAAGAACCTCCTATAGAAGAAGTACCAGAGTCCGAGGCCGGACGCCCTCCGGACGACGACGAAGGAAAAGGAGTGGGTGAAATTCCATTGGATGGTGACGATGAGGTGATCATTGATGTGGAAGGCGACGGTGCGCCGAGCCGCAAGGCCAGAGTCGGAACACTGAAAGCCGAAGCGAAGACATTGGCACATCTGTGTACTCATCGCTACCGCAATCCATATTGCGAATCGTGCATACGCGCGAAGATGAAGCACTTGCGAACACAACGAGGTGCATTTCAACGTGTGATCAAACACTGGGGAGATCTTGTGACGTTCGACTTCCTTGACATGCGCAAGGCCGCCGAAGCAGGCATCGGACTCGATGACGGAGCACGTGAAGTTCTAGTCATCAGGGACATCGCCACCAAAATGATCGCAGCGATTCCCACGGCTTCAAGGAGCACTGACGAAGTCGTCATGGCCATCAGACGCCTTATGGGAAGACGCAAGATTCATATGGCGTATAGTGATGAAGCACCAGAGTTCGATTCAGCTATGGCGCAGTTGAAGATCGTGATAGATCATTCCCTTCCAGGGAAACCCAGTAACAATTCACTCGCTGAACGATCAAATCAAGAAGTGATCAACACAGTCGCAGCATCCATGCTACACGCCGGATTGCCCGCTCAATACTGGTCCTTTGCGCTTAATTGCGTGATGCAGAACCTCAACGTTGAAGACGTGGAGGGCGATGGTGATTCAGCATGGAAGCGAATGACTGGAAAGGACTTCGAGGGAAAAGCCATACCCTTTGGTGCCAAAGTCTTCTTCAAGCCGACGGACACAAGGCCGAAGACATATGGCAACAAATTCGATCCAAAGGGGATTCCAGGCATTTTTGCCGGATACATCATCACTGCTGGTCAAGGTTGGTCCAAGAAGTATCGCGTTTGGGATATGAAGGAATTTGCCAACGCGAACTTGTCGATGGACGCATCTGTTCCCAGGAAGTTGATGAGACCGTACGAGACAGAAGTTATCTACTTCCCAGAGGAGATAACGTTTCCCCTGAAAGCCGAGTACGAAAGGATGAATTCAACCATTGAGGGACTCAGGGACAACGTTGACCTCGCTGGCAAGGAGATAAAAGACGTCGATGACGGTGATGACGGTCCGCCCGGAGGAAATGGTGGCGACGGGGATGACGATGATCCAAATGGACTTCTTCCTCCACCGGATCCCGGAGAAGATCCTGACTTACAGGACATAGATCCATCTGACATAGAGACGGAGCCGCTCGGCGAAGTCTTCAAGTCAGCAGAACATGAAGCTATTGATGCCATAGGAGACAAAAGACTCGAAGAACTAGACGAAGAGCTGGGTCTACGTGCAGCACCGCCTCCTTCTGAACCAAAGGTCACTGGGAAAGATCGACGATCGCCCCGCGAAGTCGGTCCAACCGGTAGACTCATCCCCGAAGGAGACATCGAAGAACCTGGAGAGATTATCAAGATCTTGAAAGAAAAGAAGTTGGCTCCCGAGGAGATTGAACATTGGAGTACGGGGAAGAAAGGGGACGGCATTGTATATCTCACCGATGACGGTGAAGCCTGCAAGATCGACAAAAGGGGAGTTCCGTATAAGATCCGAAGTGACGGTCGACGAACTCTTCCTACACGGCGACCTATCCATTCTTATTCTCCGGAAGCATGGAAGAAGATGAGCGAAACGGAGAAGAAGGCAGCATATAAGAAAGAAAAGCGAGACAAAGCTCGAATTGCCAAGAAAGACCGGAAGAAGGCTATGATAGGAAAGAAGATAGTCACCAAGATTTTGGACAACATGATCTTTCCCAAGATTGTCCCGTGTGAAGAAATTGATCTGCAACTCAACGTGTCCGTTGATGACGACGATGGTTGGTCATGGGCACAGTCCTATGTGGATCAATATACACAGGAACAATTCTTGGCAGATGTCGTGCCGGCCGTTCCGGCGCATATGGTCATGGATGATAACTGGATTCCTTCTATGCCGTGTACGACTTCTCACAGAAACGTACATCGGGAAAAGAATCATGCAGGAGGATCGTGCTTCAATGCCATGGTCACTCGACCCGTCACACGCAAAGAGATGATCAACAATCCCAAGGCCATGGAAGCTTTCATGAAAGAATGGAAGGGATTGTGGGACCAAGAGGTGTTTGACTTCTCAACTACGCGTGAATATGACGACGTCGTCGCTGAGGCAAAGAAGAAAGGTGAGAAAGTACACATGGCGCGAGTACATGGACTGATATACGAGAAGAACTATCAGCTCAAAGAGGACGATCCTGCCAGGAAGTTCAAGGGGCGAGGTGTACTACTCGGTGATCAGGTCAAAGACCAGAATATGGAAGCCGCATTGTTTCAGGATTTGGGGAATTCCCCGGCTACGTTTGACGCCTCACGGTGGGCAGATTACTACGGATGCCTTCCTGGCAACGATGTCCAGATGGCGGATGCTATCCAAGCATACATTCAGGCGAGACTATCGGGCACTCCATGTTGGGTTGAACTGCCTGATGAAGCCTGGCATCCATCTGCGAAACGGCACAAATTCCGTAGGCCGGTATGTCGCCTGATCAAAGCTCTATATGGACATCCTGACGCAGGAACCATGTGGGAACAACATTGCCACACCGCGGTACAGAAAGTAGGATTCAAGCCGATTGGCGATGAATGGCCATCATTGTATTTCCACCCGCAAATGAAGCTCTTACTTGTCATCTACGTGGATGATCTCAAGATGGCAGGACCCAAAGAGAATCTACCCAAGGGTTGGGACATGCTGCGCCAAGAACTTCGATTGGAAGAAGAAACGCCGCTGGGCTTGTATCTGGGTTGTCGCATCTCCAAGGGCGAGGCAACGTTGCATGACAAAACGAAGGTGCAGACCGTTACCTACGACATGGAGACGTACCTGGACATGACAGTCAAGAAGTACTGCGACGTGACTGGGTTCGATCCGACAAAATTCAAGACGGTACCATCGCCGAGTCCGGCTGAGGAGACTAAGAATCACCCAGCTCGCGCTCCGGCACAGTCAGGTAAAAGCCATCGATGCACGTGGTGTGGACACACCATGCCTGTTGATAAGGATGGTCGGCTCGTTCCGCCTCCACCTATTCCCAAGGCGCCCGAGGAAGAGGAAATCAACGAGGCTAATCGCGGCGCACTTGCTCCGCAGGCAGCCAGCATTCTCATGAAATTGCTTTATGCCGCGCGCATTTGCCGCTTTGATCTTCTGCGCAGTATCAACAATCTCGCACGCAAGATCACGAAATGGACCAAGAAGGAGGATGCTCTTCTTCATCATCTCATGGCCTATGTGCACCAGTCCAAACATCACATGATGATTGGATGGGTCGGGAACTCCTTGGAGGACTCGTCCATCGGGCTGTTTGCAGATGCGGACTATGCAGGTTGTGGAGAAAGTTTGAAATCTACCTCCGGTGCTCACTTGCACATTCAAGGTTCTCACACAAGATTTCCCTTGGCGGGACTTAGCAAAAGGCAGGGATGCTTGAGTCATTCCACACCTGAGGCCGAGATTGTCGCGGCCGACTTTGCCATGTCACGTCTTGGATTGCCTGCTATCACGTTGTGGCAGCAGCTTGGGGGGCAAGACCCCAACTTCGTCTTCTACGACGACAACCAGACCATGATCGGGGTGATTCGCACGGGCAAGAATCCGACTATGCGTCACTTGGAACGTACCCACGGTATCTGCATTGGATGGATGCATTCTATCTTTCAGGAAGGTTACGTTTCTCTTGCCTATGAGGTCACTGCCAAGATGTCAGCGGACATACACACCAAGTCGTTCAAGGATTCCGTGTCCTGGACACATGCGTGTCAGCTCATCAACATCTTTCCGCCGGATCTCATCGGCTCCCAAGAGATTATGGATCTGATGCGGCCTACTCATACCCAAAGCACGGATGAGAAGGGTCAGCAGCACTACTCGTTCAAGAGCGAGGTGCCTTGTTTTCCTTACACGCAGACGCCGATCCTCCCTCAGGTGTTGTATCGCGCTGGATTGTCGAGTAAGGAAGGCTTGCAAGAACATGACAGTGTGGACCCCATCCTGGTTGTCAAGTTCCCGCGCATGTTGCGGGGGCCGCCTTCCGCGTTGCCGCCTGGTCGTTACCTTCGGTCGACTTGGATTCTTCGTGAAGGGCAGTGGCACCAGATGGAGGATCGTGCTGCTATCCTTGACACACCGGGCAAGTTCGACCGCTACGTGGAGCGTGCTGTGTTTCAGTACCATCCGGTGCGGGGGCATTTGCGCCCCGCCGCCATTGCGGACGTCCTTGCGCCGCCGTTTTTGCCTCCTCCTGAACCGCCTCTAGGCCAGTCTTATGTGCGCGCCCTGCCCGCCAAATGGCGAGCGGTGGTTGTCACACTGGCGCGTGCCATCCATGGGGGGTACCAGGGCTTTACATTGCACCAGGGATTTTGTTTCAACGGCCAATCCAAAAGTCAAGCCTCTCAATTTGGTTATGACCAATGGTCGTCGGTGTACGAAGATGTATGGCATGATGCGGCGGAACAGAAAAGGGAATATCAAGGATATGATGGAGCAATTGTGCCTCACGTGGTCAATTTCGCCGAAAACAAGCCCAAGGAGGGTCTGGTGATCCAATTCCTCGACCACGATGGAAGGTTGGTCCATGCTTACAAGAATCCTTACAGCCGGTGGAAGTACCGTATCACTATCAAAGATGCTCCAAAGGCAGTGACGGTATGGACATTGATAGGAGTCGATGAGGAGAACTGGTGGAACGAGTATGCTCCAGGCAAGGATTGCATCGCCCAGCATGCTCCCGATTCTCACTACGACCCTGGGCTGCAAGTAAATGTTCTGAGTATGGGGCGAGAAGTTGACGACGCCATGTGCGCCTACATCTTTGATGTGGTGGAAGCAAGGAAAGACAACCCTAACTCCGTAATCTTCATTGGTGCAGGGGTGTTGGGCAAGAATTCGTGGCTGAGTCGGAAAATCGCTGACAACCCTGAAAGGGCCAAATTGCGGACAGACTACCCATGGGGGGAGGTCGTCCAAAGAATTGCGCGCAGAGCGGCATCATGGGGGTTCCAAATCATCATCGAAGTGCCTCCTCGAGTACCAGTCCAGGAAACCAAGCAGTACAAGGGACTTCAGGAAGATGCCATGTGGAAGAGCATCAAGATCCAAGGATGCACTCACGGGCAACGTTATACCTTTCGGGATCCTGTATCTCCTGGAACCGCCGTTGAGCTCGGCTACTGCAAGGATGAATGGGAGTACATTGCCGCAAACGTCGCGCTGCATCCTAAGTCGTCTGATGTGTGCTCGTCCAAACATTTGCACATGACTGATTCGGACGCTAAGGATCGATCTGATAAATGCGAGTTGACTAGCCAAATCTCCAGAAGATTGCTTAAAGCCTTGAAATTTCAGGCAACTGGCGATGGGAGATTGGTAGCCATGCCGTCGAAGGCTGGTGGACGGAAGCCAGACCGCATGATTGTTGACCTCTGTGGCTTGGGTAACGGCTACGCCGTACCTAAGTCCACTAAGGGTTGCTCTCGCATAACTTGCAAGGAGCTGATCAGCTCCAAAGCCGATGAGGACAACCTTATCGGTACGATGAAGGATGCGTGCCGGAACGACCTGCGCACACCTGTGCTATTCGTGGCATCGCTTTTGCGATCAGGTGCTGGTCCTGGAAGTAGTGAAGGGGCTTGCGTGGGGGGTGAAAAACGTTCTGGTGGGAAGTACAAGGTTTTCAGAAGTGTCTTGAAATCTCTCAAACGCCTGCTGAAGAAGTGTGCGGAATTTTCCGACGTCTATTTTTCGCTTGACATGCCTTCTTCATGCTCATGTTGGTCTTGGCCAGAGTTGCATGCTCTTGTTTCAAGTGGCAAGGTGACGAAGGTTAAGGTTGATGATCATGTTGGTGCTGATGGCGATGGTGGTGGACGCAGGATCATGTTCTCTAACATGCCTGAAGCGGATCGTTTGATGGTGAGACCGGATGATTGCTTGGACCATGATTCGAAGAACAGTTTGTCGCAGCGCATTGATGTCTCATGGCGGTCAATTGCGAGGAATGTTCGCAGCCTTGTTCGAGCTCATGTCAGTGTCAGTCATGTTGCACATGAATCTGAGGACATTGCATGGCAGCAACATCAGTGTGTAGACGCTGATGAAGGGGCTATTAGACAGCCCCAACTAAGGAACAACTAAGGTCTGACCAGACGGATCGGGGAAGGGTGCCTCTTACGGAGAACCCGGAACCGTGAAGTCGAGTAGGGTGTAGGGACTTCCCTCCTACGGAGGAAGGACCGAAACCCGAGCCATGGCTGAAAGCTACAATGCCTACGAGCTGGCCTTCGAAGGAGTGGACCACGAAGAAGTTTTCCCGTCTGGTGGGATGATGCGAACGTTTCTGAAGTTCCACAAGTTCCTGGAGATGTATTCTGGGGATTCGTCGCAGAGCGTCTCGCTCCCGCCGAAGATTACGAAAGACAAAGTGGTCGACAATGATCTCATTCGCACATGGGCAGCGTTCAAAGCACCTCCGTTGGTCTTGCTGTTCACGTGTGCAAATCTGTCGCCAGGAGGGGATCTTTCCATTCGAGTCCGAGAAATCCTCAAAGCTTGCTTATTTGCTGCCCCTGAGGAGTACATGGACAAACCCTATGGGGAGATACTCGCCATGGTCATCAAGTTTGGTGGAGGTCTCAAACACATTGTTGCTGACTACGAGGGGAAGTTCAATGCCATCACCAGGTTCATGGTGGATGAGGAAGTGATCCGCGATGATGCAAAATTGGCTGTGGTTGAACTGGAACAAGAACGAAAGCAAGTTCGGTTCGACTTGAACACTGCAACAAGGAACATCGTCAGTGCGGACGGGTACTACAACCTCGCCGTTCTCATCAACTCCGTGGAGACGCCCTACCAGACTGTGACAGACACGAGAATTCAACAATGGTATACGGTGAATCAGGACTACTACCACAAGTTGCCTATGTCGGGTAGAGCACCTGACCAATCAGACCTGTTGGCGGAGCCTACGTTATGTAGGGTGTGCAAGCTGATGTACATGTTCGCAAAACACACTGGGTATGGACTACGGACCTACAACCAAGAATGTGCAGCGAACAACGATGGCGCTACGCCACTCAACGTTCACCAGCTGGCTTTGATGATGCGCACAATGCCTCAAGGCATGGGACATCCGCTCGCCTTTGCGATGAACTCGCTCCAGGCGTTCAGTGTCTGTCTCCACGTGCTTCATTCCTACGTATCATGGGTTGATCCAGACACTGGACACCCGCATTACAGATGGTCCAACGATGTGCTCCCTGATTCCGACTACACCACGTATTCTTTCCTCAAGCACCATGTGGATGCGGTATGTGCAGATCAAGACAGGAACGGTTTCCAATTGCCGGATGCGTTCCGTAGCTACACCTGGAATCAGTGCGGAGTTGAATCTGGGTATGTGGTCGACTGCTCTACCAAACGCGCCACGTTGAGCATATGGGAAGCAGAATTCCAACAGATGGGGGCACCAAGTCCGCTTATGCAAGATGATGGCCTATTTCCGCCCAATCTTCAACGGCATCCTAGCTGGGTGTACTCAACGGGGAGGGTGGCGATGCCTACGGCAAGCAACCTCGAACCGGAAGGAATCGTGCACCCTGAGCATGGAAGAACGCCGGGACAATCGCAAGGATCCGCTACTGAGCCTCGAGCCACCCCTAGCCACGGACCAAAGAGGGCAAGGACGGACGAGGCAACGGCATCGGCGTCATCATCTTCTGCGGCACCTCCTCCACAACCATCGACTTCGCAACCGGAAGAGGAACCATCGCAACCGACATGGGAGGAAGCTCCAATCCCCGCTGGCGCTCAGGAAAGTTGGTACCATTATGTCAACATCGATGAAAAGGGCTGTCGCTCGAGCTTGCTGGCGACGACCCGTGATCAAGACGAGTACCCACCTACCATTGATGAGACGCCAAAGTTCGTGGCCAACCACGACGTGGGGACCACACCGATTCAGCATTACGTCAGAAGACTGGTGACCTACTTGGCAAGGATTCGTTCCGTCTCTCAAAGTGACGACAAGGGTCTCAACCTGAAGGTCTACGTGAAGCTGAGCACGAAGATGTGGTTACGGATGTATTCGCGGCTGTACCATGCATTGGCATTGGTGTCGTGCGTGCATCTTCCTTCTCCTCCAATGCTTACCTCGGCAGTGATGATCGAGGCAGACAGCGATCTTGTCGACAACGATGAAATTCCGGCAGAAGCAAGGATCAACACCATGAACACGCTGAACGGATTTCGCAATAGTTTGGGTATGGGTGGCAAGCCTGATGCCGCGACTATGCGCTCTCAATGCACAATCCTTGTCCAAGACTTTGATATGGTCGCAAGGACCAGAGGATCATCGCATACAGTGAGAGAAAATCTCGTCATGCATGGATGGAGTGAGATCTACATTGTGAGCCCGTCGATCACCGCAGGTGCCAACTACAACTTCCAAGTCACAAAGGGATCGTTGGAATCTGTGAATGAGACATTGGATGGCTTGACTGAAGAGCAGCTTGCAACCGTCACGTTGCATTACCATCTGTCTCTCCAGGCGATCCTCATCGAGAACATATCATTTCCGATGAGTGAGGTCGGAGACGGAGCAGCGATTCGTGCTGACTTGCAGCGACAGCTCAAGGTCACGTACGTTGACCCCATCATTGCGGCAGGGAAGCGTACCACGCGCCCTCCAATTGTCAACATCAATCATGACTTACGGTTCGTTGGAGCAGCCAGCAATTACCTTCGACAGAAAGCTTCTATGTTCAACGGCTTCCATGCGCTGGGAATGTATATTGAACTGGAGTTGCGGGCCCGAGCATGCGTGGTGATTCATGGATCTTCGTTTTGGTCAAGAATGTATAGCCAGGCGAAACACGCGTCGTCAGGCGTGCATACACTGTCAGTCGAAAAGGTGCCACCACCGGACAATCGGGTCAGGTTCAAATTGGGCCTCGCTATCTACGAGAAGCAGCTGTTCTGCGAGAAGATGGTATCCACGTGCTTTGTTGAGGCATCGAAAGTTCGCTCATGGGACGAAACAGTCCGAACCGACTCAGTCGCTCACCCGTCGCTTGTCGAGATTTGGGAGGACAAGAGTGAAGTCAAGACGTCCACCAAGATTTCGCAGACATGGTTTACGGGGGAACAGCAGCAACAGATCAGGTCGGGTGCCCAGGGTGACACGGTCGCTGAATCGTCCACAGTCACCTGGCAGGATTTTGACATCGCCATGACCGTTCCCGAGGCCTACTACGACAACAGGCACTACTGGTTCAGGATCGACACCTATGCGACCCTGAACACTGGTTATGTCAAAGGGAGAACGTTCTATTGCCCTGGATGTGAAGCAATGAAGTTGGCTGAGTGCTACGCACAAGCCTTCTTCAAGCCGACCGGAAACGGGTATCCTGGACACTGCATTGGGTGCGCGCATACTTCAGCCTTGAAGATGCAGCATCAAATCAGCTCCTTCAATGACTTGATCACGTCCCAGAAGTACACCTTGGCTTGCGCAAAGCACCTTTATGACCTGAGGCTTCAATTCGTGGATCCTCGCGTGGACATCAAGGAGTTCCTCAAAGTTTGTGCAGAGATGGTCTATGAAGACATCGGCAAGACGGTTTCTCACTACGGTGGTCTCCGAATCACAGCCAGTCAGGCCATCGAGTACGCGGCATGGGGAAAGGCCAAACAGTTGGCGTGGGACAGAGGGTACGACTCCGAAGGCAAGACATGCTACATCTGCTACTACGATGCCGGGAACTGCGCTTATGCTGGTTTCATGAGGATGCTTTTGACTCCGGAAGAGCGCCAAGAATGCTACAGAGGGTCAGTCTTGCCCAAGGAAGAGCTCCTGGGTGACACAGTGGAGCTGGCGCTCGGGCTTCTTACAATTGCAATGAGACACCCAAGTCATTTTATGAATTGGGGTGGCCTTGAGGGAGCAAATGCGTGCGCGAGAGGAATCGAAAGGTCATTCTTCCGCTACGCGTCGGCCGAAGCCATCGAGCTGATCACGGTTGACTCCCCGCGCAAAAGGACACCGCCCAAGAAGAATGAAGCAGTCGCTGAGATCGTCAACAACATGTCCGCTGACCTCGTGATTGATTTCACAGTGATCGTCGATGGTGATATCTACCCTGTAGAGATTGCGAGAACCGACGAGACACAGGCCGCTGACAACGTCACGGACGATCCAGGGTTCTCAGTTGCTCCACCAATACCTGCACAGGATGTGGATGTGGATGCGCAACCCGAAGAAGAGCAAGGTGCAGAAGGCCCTGATCCCAGGCATGCAATTCGTGAAGGATTTGTCACGCAGCTTCAGGACTATGTTGGTGTACTCGCTCAGGGCGAAATGTCAGTCGGAAGCGACCGCATCACGTTCTGTGTCGCTTGTGGCAGTGATCTACACACTCTGTCCAATTGCACGGAAAATGCTGCAACCCGGGACCTGGTACTTCGAGGCGTCCAGATCATCAAAGAAAGTCTTCTTCGATATCCACGTCGAGTACCTACACAAGAGGCTGAGCCAATGGACGTTGACACCACAGATCATGTGAGTGTTGCATCCTCGGACCGACGACCCAAGGCCAAAGCCCGACCGCGACGCGGAGGCGAAGCCGTACGGGGTGATGTGGTCTTGATCCGTTATGAGAACAAACACAATCTCTGCACGGATGTGGAGAATCGTCGGGGCCTAAATGATGCTTGTGGCGTACCACTGCAGGAATCGGGACCAGAGAATAGCCAGCGAGTGGTGGACATCATTGAGCAGCTTTCGGACCATCGCGACCGACGCCTACCTCAACGAGGAGACCGTCCTAGCTTTGCTTACGATGAAAACACTCATAGCTACACCAATCCAGGCTATGAATCCATCGGCGGCGGAAGGCCAATCCGGTGCGGGATTCTCGACCTGATCCCAACCAAGGGTGCAAGCTTCATCAACAATCGGTGGGACATCGTGAACGAAGTTGTCCTTCGCAACATCACCCGTCAGCGCAGATTGAACGCGGATTGGGCGCTATCATGCATCCAGTCTGACTTGCGCCACAGAATCGCCAGGCGCCCAGGCTCGGAATGGCTTGACAACAGGTGCCAGGTGGCATTCAACAGTGTCATCAAATGTGATGAAGGAGGATGGGTGATGATCGAAGACTTGGTGAGGCATGAGCCACTATGGACCCATGAAAGCAGACGCATCACCGAAGGGGTCTCAAGGACCGATGATCAACAGAAGAAGAGAGTGTACAATGAAAGACTTCAGCTATTGTTCCAGGGGAACATGATTGCAGCCACGAAACGCAACAAGGCCAAGATTCGGTTGCAGTTCCTGGGTGTGAGAGTGAAGGACCCCGGCACGGAAGTTCTTGGATCAGCAGGTTCGAACAGGTTGGTATCAGTTCAGGACCAGATCACGGAGATCCAGAACAACGATCATTGCCGGCATGGCCAGAGGTACCTGAACCTATGCAACGGCTGGGTGAAGCCATGGGCAGTTCGGGCTACGAGTGGTCACTCTGCGCATTCAGATCCCCAGAACAACTTGCTTCAGTTGGACAAGAACAGGTTCGCAATATCTCCATCTATGACCCTCTTGCAACGTCTTGGAGGTGCGTTCCACGCTACGGCATGCCGCAACTTGGATTCCATTGTCACGCAAGGCATCATGCCTGGTTCGGAGGACCCCGACGGGGACTTCGACCATAGGCGCCAATTCCGAGGCAACCAAGGCGGCAGACTCCACAGCTATTGGGGGGTGTTTGCGCCGTTCGATCACCGGAACGCAACGACCAAGATGCGAGTACATGGACGAGACGCCAAGCACATGCCATTGGCGGTCCTTCATGTCCCATCGCAAGATCTTGCACGAGAGGATGGACGTATCACAGACAGCGGCATCATGATCGTTGGTCGAACGATACCTTTCCATTTCGTCAAGGAGGTATGGTTTTGCGTCCCTGATCCTCGAGATACACACTCTTTCGCTCTGGTGGAAAAGATCTACGATGAAAGGTTGGAGAAAGAGCTGGTGTTGGACTACAATGCATCACCGTTGCTTCCTGAGTTCGAGAGATACCGAACGCCAAGCAAGATCATGGAATTGCTTTGCGAGATGCC
>CAJNDT010002726.1:0-2500 GCA_905221615.1 Symbiodinium sp. CCMP2592 | reverse complement strand
CAAAGCAGCAGCCCCCACCTGGCCGAACAGGGTGGTTTGAAGAAAGTTGAGCTTCCCAGCGAGGCGTTGAGCGACCTCTGGTTCTAACATGTCTGTGTCCAAAGCCTGCTGAATTGTGCCAATGACCTTCTCCAAGCGATCTGGTGAAGGCGCCAACCGGATTCCGTGAGGAAGAATCTCCAGAATGACGCCCAGCAGTTTATGCTTAACGTCAGGGGGTTGAGCCTTACTCGGTTTCAACCGCATTCCAAATATCTCACACAACTCGGCGAACGCTGAAAAGCCAGGCACTGCACCCTCCGCTGTGTCAGGGCCTCCAATATCATCCACGTAATGAATGATCAAAAGAATCAATAATGTACGAGCCAGAAACCCCAGTGCGTCCACGAATCTATTGAAACAGCAAAGGGAAGATGCAGCCCCGCATGGGAGTACAGCATGAGCCCAGAGAGTGGGCCCGCTCGGTGTCGCCAACAGTGTGAAGGAGTCGCTAGGCCGAGCGACCGGAAATTGGCGGTAAGCCGCCCACAAATCCTGACACCAAACCCTCGTGTCAAAACCGGCGCGAGCGAGCCCCTGCAGAACGCCAACGTAAGTATGAATGGTATCATGAGCAGGGATGTCTCCTGCGCCAATCGTTGCATTGTGAAAACTGCGACGGAAATCCTCGCATCGGCGCACCTTCTTGGCGCCGTCACTCCCCACTTGAGTGACTGAAAAGGCTCCTGCCACCCGAATGTCGTGGTATGGTAATGGCATACAGCTTTGTAAACCGGAATGGGAATGCACGGGCACACACGCCTTGGGCCAATTCGAGGGCGCCTCAAACGGCCCTGTCATCCGTCCGATCTGCACCTCGGCGATAATCTCAGAAAGCATCGTCTGCCACTCCGGGTCGACCCGACCGTTCTTCAGCTTACGAACAATGTAATCATGATTCAATGTGGCGAACGCCTCCATGGAAATGGGACTGGCATGTATACCTGTCGTCCAATCTGGGACGCCAGCCTGGGCTGCGTGACAGCTGACCTGTAACCGGGAAGCAGAAGTCAAGGCCTCCTGCAACGCAGCACAGTCGGGGTAGCCCGCACCTCGGAGTAGCGCGATGAACAAAGGGATTTGAACGATATACCCATCCGGTAATGTATATGCTCGTTTGATGTGCGGTGCCAGACTGTCATGCCATGTCCTCGTAGCATCACACATGGCATCACGCAACTCTTGAATGTCTGCAATCACCTGGGAACGAATCTGATTGACCCTCTCAGGACCCAATGATACCAGTCGTTGCACCGTGATCTCCAAGCTCGGGTCCAAAAGGGTTGGGAGGAGGCTGGGGTGAACTGCACTAAAGGAGGCCTCCCAGTGTTCCCACATCGACGACACAGGAACCATGTGCACATGCTCACTCATTTCTGCTGCCCGGCTCATGGGCAATGGTGCGGCTGCGGCAGCCTTCTGTGCCGAGCGCAGGTCGCGAACTCCATCAGCACTCGTGCTGCTATGGCCAAAAGGGCCCGGCAGAGTGATCACTCCATATCGGAGAGCAAAATCCAGCATGTGCTTGGCGACATCCACATGCCAGCTGTTTCCTAGTGTAACAGACGGTGCCTGTCCTTCTCGGTCAAAGAGGGGCTGTCAGAATAAATGGGGAGCCCGTGAAACTGCCCACGCGCGTCCGTGGGCATGTTCCTCTCATCATAAAACCACGGGGCGTACTGCCGCTTGGCTTGAAGCCACCGACCGCGTGTGGGTCACGTCCGGCTTCAGGTCAGGCAGGGGAGTAAATGATTCCCAGCCATGACGCTTGCATGAAATGCCAAACCATCCGGCTGCATGTCATCGATGCGGTCGGGGGTCACCTGCAAGTGGAGCTGGGCCAGCTTGTTGGGAAGTTGAGCCCATCGCAGGGGAGCAGAGGATCCTGGGTAGGATGTGATTTCCGGCCACTGTATCCAATGACCACCGACGTCTTGGTCGAGAGATAACCTGAAAGTCGCTGGCATCTGCTACGACCGGTTCGGCGTGCAGGGCTCTGGAGAAGAATTGCACATCCCCCAAGTTCTTCATCACCACATTTTCGGCCAAGAGACAGGCTTTACGGCCCGGAAAATGGGCCAAGAGCTTGGCCAAAAACTTGGTAAAGTGTACGAACAGATCTCCAGAGGCTCCTTCTCGGCCAGCAGCAGATGAGCTCAGTTTCGAAAAATCTGGGCACGGGGCCCCCGCTGTCACCAGCAGAAGATCGTGTTCAACGCCCCTGACTGCTCGAATTGCTGCTGCTGCGTGGCCGGCTCGTCCCGTTTCAAAATCCCCGCGCTGCGAAACAACAAGTTTCCTTGTGGCTCGCTTGGCGATGCGCATCGCCGCCTCGTCAATCTCCCACTGGAAGGTGCACCGGATTGGTTTCCCCAGTCGCTGGAGCGCCAAGGAAGCGCTGCCCATGCCCGAGAAGAAGTCCAGGTGTATCAATTTGCGGAGAATGTCCAAGTCCTGGTCC
>CAJNDT010002725.1:0-28735 GCA_905221615.1 Symbiodinium sp. CCMP2592 | reverse complement strand
TAGTAGTAGTAGTAGTAGTAGTAGTAGTAGTAGTAGTAGTAGTAGTAGTATTATAGTAGTAGTAGTAGTAGTAGTAGTAGTAGTAGTAGTAGTAGTAGTAGTAGTAGTAGTAGTAGTAGTAGTAGTAGTAGTAGTAGTAGTATAGTAGTAGTAGTAGTAGTAGTAGTAGTAGTAGTAGTAGTAGTAGTAGTAGTAGTAGTAGTAGTAGTAGTAGTAGTAGTAGTAGTAGTAGTAGTAGTAGTATAGTATAGTAGTAGTAGTAGTAGTAGTAGTAGTAGTAGTAGTAGTAGTAGTAGTAGTAGTAGTAGTAGTATTAAATAATAATAATAATATTAATAATACTAATAATAATAACAATAACAATAATAAATAATAATAATAATTTTAATAATAATAATTTATAATAATAATAATAATAAAAATAATAAAAATAATAATAATAATAATAATAAAATATAAATTAGTAGTCAGTAGTAGTAGTAGTAGTAGTAGTAGTAGTAGTAGTAGTAGTAGTAGTAGTAGTAGTAGTAGTAGTAGTAGTAGTAGTAGTATTAGTAGTAGTAGTCGTAAACCTTAAACCCTACTCGGTCCTGGTCTTGGCTTGGCCGTCCAGCTGCGCCGTTGTCAGGCGTCGAGGATGGTTCTCGCCCCGCTCCTAGTGCTTTGGGCTTTAGGCTGAAGGCCTTTAAGGATGGACTACGCATTGGCATATTGCATCGGAACCTGGGGGCCTGGCTGCTCGTACCGAAGAGCCTTGGAGCCTTGGAGCCTGTCAACGAAGAGCTTGCATCGCAAACCAGGCAACATTCCCTGTTCATTCCGGCAGCCGTGGAGCCCTGGAGCCCGGAACCCTTGCATTTCAACCACAGTTAGGCTTGGCCCGGAGCCAGAGGCCAAGGAGGTTGGAGCTTTGGAGCTTGGGAGCCTTGCTTCACATTTCGACCACAGTCAGGCTTGGCCCGGAGCCAGAGGTCAAGGAGGGTCACCATCTTCAGGTAGGGAGCTTGGAGCCTTGCTTTACATTTCGACCACAGCTAGGCGGCTTGGGGCTCCGCAAACGCCAAGAAGGGTCCCCTTTTTCATTTCGGTAGCCTTGGAGCCTTGGAGCATTGCCTTACATTTCGACCACAGTTAGGCTTGGCCCGGAGCCAGAGGCCAAGGAGGGTCCCCCTTTTCATTTCTACATTTGGACCGGGAGCCAAAGGCAAGCAGGGTCCCACTTTCTGGAGCCTTGGAGCCTTTTGGCGCAAAGCCAGCTTGGAGCCTTGCCTTGCGAGCCTTGGAGCTGGCCCCCTTCATTTTGACCACCTCTGGCTCCGGGCCCCCCTTTTCATTTCTTGGAGCCTTGGAGCCTGGGAGCCTTGCTTTACATTTGGACCGGTAGCCAAAGGCAAGCAGGGTCCCACTTTCTGGAGCCTTGGAGCTTTTTGGCGCAAAGCCTTGCCTTGCGAGCCTTGGAGCCTTGCTTGGCACCCTTTCGTCATGTTGACCACAGTTAGGCTTGGCCCGGAGCCAGAGGCCAAGGAGGGTCCCCCTTTTCATTTCCCGGAGCCTTGCAGCCTGGGGGCCTTGCTTTAGAGCCAAAGGCAAGCAGGGTCCCACTTTCTGGAGCCTTGGAGCCAAAGCCAGCTTGGAGCCTTGCCTTGCGAGCCTTGGAGCCTTGCTTGGCCCCCTTCATTTTGACCACAGTTAGGCTTGGCCCGGAGCCAGAGGCCAAGGAGGGCGCCCCTTTCATTTTGACCACAGTTAGGCTTGGCCCGGAGCCAGAGGCCAAGGAGGGTCCCCCTTTCATTTTGACCACAGTTAGGCTTGGCACGGGGCCAGAGGCCAAGGAGGGTCCCCCTTTCATTTTGACCACAGTTAGGCTTGGCCCGGAGCCAGAGGCCACGGAGGGTCCCCCGTTGAAGAAAAAACATTTCGACCACAGTTAGGCTTGGCCGGGAGCCAGAGGCAGGGTCCCCCTTTTCATTTCACAGCCTTGGAGCCTTGGAGCCTGCATCTTGACTCTCTTTCGCTGAAAGAGGGTCTCATTCTAGTCAGGTTCTTCACTCAGCATGCCTGGTCGTACCGAGCTGTCTGCAGCGAGGCAGATTCAAGGCCAGAAGCAGTAGAACACAAACGTACATGAGGGCAGGGTGCTTTGAAACTAAACCTTGTGGCCTTGACGACGATGGGTCGATGTCGATGCGGTCCCTCGCAGCATCGAATCATCCTGGCGACAGCCAAGATCCGCTGTCAAATTAATTAAACTTGACTGTCCAACGCAGCACGGGTCCTGACAGCTTCCTTGGCGCTGCGGCCGTGGACCACGCTTGCCCATCTCCCTGCCTGCAAAGAACGACATGTGAACCAGGTTACATGTGGAATTTGGGTGCGTTCACATGACTCACGACACTGGCCTCTGCTTTTTCGGACAACCCCCGCGCTGAGAATTAAAATAATTGAATTAGGGATCCCAGCCAGTCTTGCGCCAGACCTTGGAGCCTGGGAACCTGGTAGCCGCGACACGCCCTGCAAACAGCTTGTCACGACGCACTTCACCACTTCGGCAAGATGCAACGCACGGCACTGTGCGGAATCGGTTACAACGAGGAAACTCACTGCATCTCACATTGCATGCAATCTTGCCCCCATGCTCGGATATGCTGCTAACTGAACACACGAAGGCTATGAAAGTCACACCCTACTAACTAACCCTGAAACCCTTTAACCGACTCTAAACACACGTTAAACCATACGAGCCATCATCAAATAAAAATGGAGGCTCAGTCGAGTCATTTCTGATTCAGACAGAGCTCCGGCCACCGCCGCTTTCCGGGGTCTGGAGCACAGCCGACCAACACAAACAGCCCCCATTACCGGCTCGAAGCACCTTTGTGCAGCACGTGTGACTTGCAGCGGGGCAATTGGCTAAGTCGCTGCGTGTTTTCCACAGCTCGGGCCACTGCTTGCACCACGCTCTCAGTCCGGCCTCCCCCTTGGGCATGAAGGGATTCCCGGTCTCCACCTCAAACACCACGCAAGCATAGGCCCACATATCCACAGCTGCAGTCAGCAGCTGCTTTCTGACACCGCAGTCTCCATCGCCATTCACACGAGCGGGCCACAGCTCCGGAGGTCGATAGGCAGCCGTGACATACTGCAGGAACCTGGGAGCCTGAGAAGCCTTCTGGAGCCGTGCCATGTTCTCACTCATGCCGAAGTCGCACACCTGCACCTGATCTGTGCAAGGGCACCAAAGAACATTGCCAGGTTTCACATCCAAGTGTAGGATGCCTGCGTCATGCAAGGTCTGCAGTGCACTTCTCAGCTGAGCTGCCACAGACCACGTCCTCGGCTTGCCATGCGCCGCAGGATTTCGAAGTGCGGTTGCCAGGCTGGGCCCACATAGGCTAGTAGCCATCCATGGCCAAGGTCTGCCCGTGACACCCGAGCTGACAAGAAGCGGGAACCACATCATCTTCTGCTGCGGAACGGCCTTCATTAGAAGCTTCATCTGCTCCACTTCGTGCCTGCAATCCGCGGGGCCATCGGAGCCACGATAAACCTTCACCGCCACGTTAAGGCCGCTTTGCGGATGCTGGCAACTGTAGACACTGCCATAGGCTCCGCCTCCAATTGGAGCCCTTGCACCATTAAGCTCAAATGGGCCAACGCGACCGCCAGATTCGTCAGCGGCAGGGGGGTCCTTCGCCTCGTCGGGGCCGCCCGCACTGGTCGTGGAGCCCCGCATCCTGATGCCAAGAACGGCCAGTGCACTTCGCTGAGCCATGAACTCATCTTTGCTCCTCGCCATGAATGGTGCCTTCTGCTTGTCGGTCATGCCCTGCCAGACTGCGCCAAGATGCTTCATCTCATTGAGAAACTCGTGCTTGGGAGCGCCTTTCTTGACTTCGGAGTTTTCCTGGAACCAGATGACGAAGGCCCTTCGAGCCTTGGGGACCAAGCCGTCTTTCACAGCCTGCTTCCGCAAGCTCTGCGATTTGCTGCCACCATGCTGGCACCCCCGGGGCATCCGACGAGAAGCCGTCTTGAGACTGGTTTTGCCCCAGAGGCGTCTGGTAGGCCTCCATCGGCAGCCCATGTCGAACCCAAGCAGGGAACCTCAGAGCCTGGGAACCTGGGGCCATAACGGCTCGCTTTAATGCATTCAGGCGACTACAACAACATCCTCGGCGAGTCCTATTTCACCTGGACCACCTTTCGTTACACTTATTTCTGCACCTTATTTTGGGCGCCCGTTTGGGCTCGGTAAACGCTCGTTTGGGCATGAAAGCGCACGTTTCAAAAAATGTGCACGTTTAGTTTTGCTGAAACTCGTGATGGGTTACCGGGTTCCATCTTCTGCGCGCTTCAAGCACACTTGCCGAATTAGGGGACTTCGTTGGTAGCGTTGGGTTCCTGTTTTGAACGGGCCAGGCTTTGGGGTTTAGCTTTGTTCCTTAATCCCATAACCCCCAACATCATTCTGATGTGCACACACAACGACGTGCATGCCGACGACCTTTTTCCGACGACGCAGGGGACTCAGCCCTTCTTCTGCAGGAACGTACGTTTCCACTGTCTCCGATAAAGGCATAGGGCCCTTTCAAGCACTCGTTTGCTTGTAGTGAATCGGTGGGTTCGCCGGCTTAGCCGGGCAACTCTACCAATGAAATCTTCATCGCTCCAGGTGGACCATGTGCTGACGTTCAGCACGTGTTTCAAGTTGGAATTGCTGAGTTGATGTTGCAAATCCAGTCTTGGTAGGTGTTGGAAGCACTCTCAAAAATTATGGGTTACCTTGGTCATAAGATTGAAAGTCTACATCCTGCAGACAAGCTTCACAATATGAGCATTCGTGTGCACTTTCGGGCGCACTTTGAACAGTTTGTAGCCCATTCTGCTGGACATTGCGGCAAGCGTAGCGTATCCTTCCTTAGTTCCCAAAGAGACTACAGAAATATCCCGTGCATTCCTGACAATTCACGACTTGACACAAAATCGACCTACGGATTGGAGCAGATCATAAACATGTTTAATTCTTATCAAAGAAGCGAGCATTCTCCACCCATTCTGGGCGATGGCTTCCACCATCTGACGATCCAACCAAAGTCCCCCCTTGTAAACAGCTCGCCAGAAAAGGCAGGACATTGTAATTGTATAGCGAAGGACTTCGAAGATTTCACGACAGCTTGGATCCTGGAAAGAAAGCCCCCAAAATGGTAGATGTAGGCTACAAAACATCTAGGATTCCCAAATACAACATCGATATAGCCGAACTCCTCTCCGTATCAGCACAGGCCCAAAAAACCCGGAACTTTAAAGCTCCATTCCCTACACAATCTATTCAGGACGACATCTCGAAAGCTTTGAAACAACTATCTGCCGTTGGCACCAGTAAGGCCGCATCGACCTCTTGGAGTTGCTCATCCAGCCAGGAGCCCACGATGGCTGCGTCACTCCCTTTGCCCAGCCCAGCAGGGAAGTCATTATACCTAAGATCGCGAGCTCAGTCAGATTCGGGACTACATATTATAGTCGAACACGAATACATTAAGCATAAGGTTTAGGGTTTAGGGTTTAGGTATGAACTGCCTGGGTTCTCCTTGCCACATTTCAGCGTTTGGTAGCTGAAATCGTCGATAGTCGAGTATTTCTTCGTTCGCTTCAAGAATGCATCGAACTCCAGATATGCCCGATCCAATCGCTTGGCAATGGCACCTTTACCAAACACCCCAATCCTAGCCTGTAGAACTAGTGCACTTCCATAGAGGTCTTTGCCGATTCCAACAATTGCCCAGGTGTGCGCGGCGTCAATTCGTATCATCCGAGGACTGTCTTCAGGTGGTAGCCGTCGAAGCGGTGAAGGGGGTATTGTAGTTTTGTAAGGGCAGGCTGGTTCGTAGCCTGGAGGCAAGTTTTGGATCTCGCCTTTCATATCCCACCATTCCTAAGGCTTGGAGTCATGGCTCAATCGTTCTTGCATTGAATACTATTTTGGGGTTTAGGGTTTAGGTTAGGCTTTGGGTTGTTCGATATATTTCTGCCTAGACTCGCGAGAATCACATAAATGGCACTTTCGAGTACTGGTAAAACCAGTGACCAGACTGAACGAAGAACGTAGCCACGGCCAGTCTCCTTTGGTCCCTAGATAAACGAACTTGTAGGTGAGGACTCTCGATTGCCACTGCACCTGGGATCAGTGGGGAATTGAGGCTTGTTTAGGGTCATAGGTTACTTAAATAGGGAGGGCAGAAGTCGAAATGCTGTTTGGCTATTGTGGAAAGAAAATAAACCTTTTGCTTGAGTATAGCTCCTGAGGCTGTAATTCCGTCGGATTGGAGTTTCAGAAGATCATCTACCAAAGCATCCAATACAGCATACAGAGTCTTGTGCTGGACGTACATGACAGAGGGTATGACCGTCAGCAAAAGCCGAGTACAGAATGTGTGCCTTGGGTCGAATCTAATGACTTCTATAACATCAAGGAACCCACCTTTGCAATGCCCCAAAACGGCTAAGTGTGCAGATCAGGTACCCGGGAAGGTTGGTGGTTGACATATCTGGGGTTGTGATTAATGGCTGGAGGCTTACAATCAAAATTGGTTTGCGGCCTTGGCCTCGGCCTTCATCGCCGTGTAAAGCTACAGGAATCGATCTTGTCCAATCATTGCTGTTGTCGCCAAAAAAAGGAAGTTCAGGATGCACTGCCTGGTATCGTTGCCAGAAAGTACGTAGTGTCTCGCCGAAAGCATCAGCACAATCCAAGCTTTGCCCTCCCAAGAAAAACCGACCGGCAAAATGATTGAAGATGCAACTGGCCCACGAAGATGGCAGGAGCATGGGGTGCTTCGACAGGGTCCACCTGACAGGTCTGCCGCGCTTGGATGTTCGAATTGGAGCTTGGATAGGGGTCACGACCATCTGTAGCTGGCGAGCTTTTCGTTGGATGAGTCGGTGCAAATTTCTGCACATATGGGGGTCTTCTTTGGTCGCACCGCATGCAGCCAGATCCCTGATCATATCGTCCACAACTCCTTGCAGAAGCAGATCGTCTCGTTTCATGTATGTCTGTTGAACCACGAAAGTGCAAGTTAGAAATACGAAAGAACCTGAACCCAGAAACCCCTACTACTTAAGGATATACTTCCCAAACAGTGTTCATCTGGGCACCGTATTGTTGGAGCCTCTTGTTCGCCACCTTTGCAAGCCGGACCACCCGTGCTGCCGAGTCTGCCTGATAGCACATATATACGATCAAATATATGACCACAACTATAGGCTACATATTCTTGTACAAGGGAGCCACACGGACTAGTATATGGTTCATAAACTTAAGCCTACAACGTGCATAAACACATCTACTTCGTTCTCGATCAAGATACCCCATCCTCGAAGCCAATCAGCAGCTCCTCGGCCAGATCTGCGTCTTCCTCGATCTCGAAACCGTGCTTCTCCAAGTGACTTCCTGTTCGGGGTCTCTACTAGATGGGAAAGGCCACAGCTCTCCGGTTGGGGTTGGGGATTTGGTCCTGCCTCGCGCTCGGATACTCAAGCCTTCTGCGTCCGTACGATTGATGCCTCCAGCGATTCCGGAGACTGGGGAAACGAGGGAGAGAGACAAGGAGAGAGAGAGAGAGAGAGAGAGAGAGAGAGAGAGATAGAAGCCAGATAGGAAGAGAGAGTGACAGAGAGAAAGGTAGAACGTTGAAGGAGGGTATATTTAAGGAGCGAGGGAGGAAGGGAAACGGGAAAGAGGAAGGGACGGAGGGAGAGAGAGAGAGAGAGAGAGAGAGAGAGAGAGAGAGAGAGAGAGAGAGAGAGAGAGAGAGAGAACTGCACATGTGTACGATCGGCTGCACCTGTTCTGCCACGGCCATGTTTTCACCACAGGCACAAGCATGTTCGGTCATGCGAACAGCTAGTCAGCTAGTCGTTCTGGCAAACCCCGTCCCCTGCAAATCATATTTGCAATCACCCGGATCTTTTGCAAGATCCAAAAGCAGCGGCCGTAGCCACCGTTCACAGAGCTACTTCTTGGGTGACCCTTTTCCGGCACCCTTTGGTTTCGAGGACTTCTTGGGTGCCTTTGGCTTTCCCTTGCCGGGTTTCGCACTCGCTTTCTTGGGCGTGGGTTTCACTGATCCCAGGCCACTGCCACCAGCCAGCGATGGCGACGGCACCGATGGCTTCATCGTCCTGACAGGACAGCTCGTTGATGAACACCAAATTGACTATAGGGTTTTGTTGTTTTTCAAGTGTGGGGCCTCGGCTTACGGTGGGAGGGCTTGTAGGGTTTCTTACAGATTTAGCATAGGGTATTTTGGGTCAGTCCTGGCACGAACCACAAGGTTGTTGAGTCCCACATCCAAGCGGGTGCACTCCCCGAAAAGCGAGGTGAGCTGTGGCGTCCAGTGCTCACTAGGCCTAAGCACCACAAGCTGCACTCATGCGTTCCATCCACGAATGCAGAAACCTGTAATCGGCCTGTCAAGCTAAAGTTAAACTCGGCAACTTCGTTCTGTCCGTGGCGATATCCGCCTGGACTTTCTCCAGCGAATCGTACGTCTTGGACAGCTTCTGCACTTGGGCGTCCAGATCATCTGCCAGCCTGAAGAAGATTTGGGTTGAAGCTATCTATAGGCGTATAGTTTTTGAAATGATCAAAGAGACTTTGTTGCACGGGAGTGGCTCATCCCACGAAGCTTGTCCTGCCATAGACCATGATAACACTACATCGTGAAAGAAATCGCACTCTCAAACAAAGATCGTTCACTGTTCCCAGTCCAAAACAAGATTGGCAGAATCAATCTTGCGACCAGCAACTTCCAGATACTGAGGCAACAGGACAAATAAGGATGTATTCAGTTGGATCGAGGGATACGTAATCCTGAGATTTGATCAGGTCAGAACATCAGCTGCAGTATGAAGCATGCACCTATTGACATGTCGAGATCTATGCAATATAGTCACTTGAAAGACCCTCCACCGACAGCGGCTTGATGAGGATTGCTGGAGTCGGCAGGCGCGCCCACCGAATCAAGTAGCTTGTTGTCGTCGTCAGCAGCAATGTCGGGGAGGGCCGTGTCAAAGAGGGATCCACTCTCATCCTAGTCGTGCTAGGTGTTGATAACTACGAGGCAAGACCTAAGAAACAAACCGACAACGGGGGCCCGACCTCCATCTCGAAAGATCCTGTCTGGGAGGTGATTTCGCCATCCTCCTCCATGAACTCGAAGGTTTCCCGAAGGATTATCTTAATCTCCTCCTCCCCGTGGATGGGATTCACCCGCTTGCGTCCGGGGTGCTGATCCGCCCACTTCCAGGCATTCGCTATCATCTTCCTCGGCAGGTGCCGGGGGCTTGGGTGACAGCGAACCGGTGCACCAGTTAGAAGAATGGTTAGTGCAAACGAGCTACTTGCTCCATTTGGCTTCGGTCTCCAAATAGACTTTGGTAAACCATCCACCATCCCTCTTGAACTGGCGAAGCTTCGTTCTCCAGCGTTTGAGCATGGTTTCCACTGCCCCGAAAGTTCCGTGTTTGATCAGCAAGGATCGGAGTTTCAGTTCTTAGTCCAGCAGATTTTAAGACAAGGCCCGGTGATGGCTATAGAGAGTGAGGGAGGCAGAGAGAGAGAGAGAGAGAGAGAGAGAGAGAGAGAGAGAGAGAGAGAGAGAGAGAGAGAGAGAGAGAGAGAGAGAGAGAGAGAGAGAGAGAGAGAGAGAGAGAGAGAGAGAGAGAGAGAGAGAGAGAGAGAGCGAGAGGGATAGGGACATTGGAATAGGAAGCTACCACCATCTGTCTGCCACAACTGCATCGCGTCCTCGGAGCATTTCACTGTGCCGTTGGCCTTCGGGCGAAAGTAGCGATAGCACCTGGGATTTGGTTTAGGGTTTAGGGCTTGGTTTAGGGTTCTAAATTATATATAGTTAACGTATACATGTTATGGGATCGAGTGAACACAAGTACGTGAATGAGTCTGCCACCAGGATACTTCCAATACACACTATCCTTGACATGCTGCACCTTCTCACAAAGCTTGGCACATACCGAGGCAGAGTCGGGCATCTCTGACTGTGTGCTGTCGTCGGAGGCTGTGCTTGTGGTGCTGTTGCCACGGTGAAGATTCGGCGACTTCGGTGTAGCGGGTACAGCCGTGGGTGCAGCTGGCAAGGGAGTGCTCGGAAGTGCTCCTGCGTTCGGCACAGGACGGGCACCTGTTGGGGGCGCCGAGGAGGCCCGAACAGACTGTCGCCTGACTCGTTTGGATGAACGTAGCACTTGTGCATCTTGCCTGGAATCAAGGCTTTCTGTTGAAGCCCTTTTCGGGATTGCACCAGCCATGTGACGACCAGGATCGTTCACGGAGGGAAGTGGGCCACCTTTCAGAACCAACTAGCGGGCTATACCTGCGCACTGCATACAAGCTAGGTTTATTTATATCGTCTCCCAATCCTGACAGGCCGGGGGATACTGGTGGTGGAGCAGCAGATCTCTGGCCGTGGAGCTCCTGGGTCAATGCCGCGATCTTGGCCTGGGATGCCTGGGATAAGGGCTTTAGGGTCTAGGGTTTTAGGGTTTAGGGTTATATTGCATACATATACCGAGACAAGTAGACACTGAATCTTGCCGACAACATGCCGCTATCATCGCTTCAAGATCCATAGCTTCTGTTGGCGAACCCACACAGTTCACAGACAGCAGGTTCAAGCCGGCCGCCAGGGTCTCGCAAGAGTCTAATCGTTGACTAGACATCAGCTCTGAAGTGCTCTAGCCCAAATATAGCATCGATCGAGAACGGTTGGCTGCAGGTATAGCTAGCTTCAACTCAGCCAAACCATGCGGGGTGATATTCTGCGCGTAGGCTGCGGGGAGGGTTCGGTACACTTTTCCAGGTTGCGCGCGGGTTGCGCATAATTGCGCCCGGGTTGCGCATAATTGCGCCCGAGTTGCATTTTGCATTTCTGCCCGCTTGGGCCCAAAAGCGCCCGCATACTGTAAAACTGTACAGTTATACCGCGTGGGTTTAGGGTTTGAGTAACTATACCGTGGGTTTCTAGGGTTTAATAACAGTCGCAGGCCCAAGCTGGCAAAAGCGGGTGCACCCCCGAATTGGTACCAGGCGGCGATAACCACCGGGCCCGAACTACTTACTGGTTCTGGTCCTGGCTCAGACGAGATACCTCAGGTTCTCCCCACGAAAGAAGCCCCAAGCTGCATTATTACCACGATTGTAGCAGCCGAGAAACCTCCTCGTTCAGTTCTTTGCGAAAACAACGGAGAACTTGTTCCCACTCTTGAGATATCCTGGTGCATGTGTACAAGGCAGCAAGCTGAAGAGAACGTACTACGATGCATGCATGGCTTCCCGTCAGTCCTTACATGACGACACTTCCAAAGGTACTCGAAGACTTCATGGCATTTGGCATCGTACCAAATATCCCCGATGGGTAAGCTCGCGAAAAGCTCCGTGTCGGTTTTCGACGTATCAACATAAATCCCGAAACGAAGCGGAGCTCGGGCAGGATTTGAAAGTGCTTCCTGGTAGAGACGATGAAGCCGACGTCCGAGGCCGGCAGGATATGCTCTTAGCTTCTCAGCAGAAATATATAGGATCAAGCAACCCCAAACTCTGAATCCCCACGTTGCCGAGCTGCTGCGACTTGTGGAGCTGGCTGCTCCCTCTCCAAACCTTGTTGCCGTGCTTGTCCGTAGTTCTGCCTGCAACGATGGCTTGTATGGCTTTCTTGGGAAAAGACTAAGTAAGGCTCTAGATTCCATCAAGTGCAGTCGGGGAGCTGACGGTTTTGTATCTGGTTTTGGCTTCGCGCACAGCTTTACGTAGCTTTCCAAGGTTCAGGCCCCCAATCGTTTCCATATTGGACATCGCAATAGAAGGCTTCGGAGAGCCTGCTCCTAGGAGTTGCATCCAGAAGCGGATGCAATAGACCTTGGCATTGCAAATCCGTGCCTGGGTCGCCATCTACTTCCTAGCTTTGTCGTGACGCATAATGAACTGAAGTTTGCAGCTCTGGGACATAACTGACTCGACTGGTCAGCCATTGCAAGCGCTTGTGCATGTGCATTAGACTTTCTGCTGGCTGTTCCACCACCCAGAGGCAGTTCTTCGACAGAACCAGGAGAATGAGAAGCACCATCCTGAGATCGCTTTGGGGATCGGAGCTTACGGGTAACACAAAAGGCTTCCTATATAGACTCGTTTGCAGCGAAGTCTCCGTGATACCATGGAATTTCCTAGCCTAACGGAAGGGTGGGCAGTATGCCCATGAGGATTGATGATAGATCGCATAGATGTTCCCCTGTTTGGCGATCCCCATGTTCCACAACATGGTGCGAATAGGCACAGAGCTTCCGGGACTAGATTCAATATGGTGAAGATACAGAGCCTCGGTTTCAGCGAAGAACCCCAACCCTAAATATCTACCCAAACCATGGTGATATCTCGGGTTGAGGATTGATACAGGGCTTTCTTTCGGCTAGGGTTTTTAGTTAGGCCCATACAACCTTATAAACCTCATCCTAGTCGTAGCACGACATTATCGATGGTCCACATCACATACAGTCAAGCAAAGGGCGCAAAACCGGACGGTTGCATGAAATCCATGCATCTCTCATCATACACCCGGTCGAAGCTGGCCACCCGGTATCCAAGCTTGTGCCTCGTCTCGACTCGAGCAGTGAGTGAAGCTTGAGGTTTCAAAGGTTTTGGCCGTGTCTGATTGCAATCAAGAATCATGGTTTTGCTTACCCGCCCCATTCCAGCAAAACACTCAAAGAATTGAATATTGCGATCCCAATCCATGCTTTCATGGAAGAGCAAAAGCATGACCTGAAATGAGACCAGTGCTGATTCTCGTGATGTAGAGCTTTGGGAACCGTGACTGAGGGCACAGCAGTAGCTATAAACACCTGCATAGGTTCTACTACATCAAACGATACTCACAACTGGCGAGGCGACTCAGCTGGCCTTGGGGGCTTGAACTTGTATGAGACCAACCAGGACGGGCATGGGATCGATGCAGGCGGCCATGGCTTGCTGTCGAGTACGTCGACTTAGCTGACTTAGCTATTGCATGCGGCTAAACCAATCGACTCTTCGACTCTACATGCTGCAAGTTGTGACACAAAGTTCCGGCTTCGTGTTTGAGAATGATTGCATTGCAGCGGAAGCACGACTCCCAGGCTAAGGCTAAAGACTAAAAGAACTTGCGCCCAACTTCTCAACATGATGCAGGCCCTTCGGCGAGCCTGCGATGCTGGCTCGGATCTTCCAGCCCTCGACCGGCATCTCGAAGGCGGGGCACCTGGCAGGATCGCATGATTCATGTTGGGGACACCATATAGATTCGTGCTAATATCCGGACGATCAATTGCAAGACTCTTGGTCTGAGGAAGTTTGGCTTCTTTTGACACAGCGGCATCCGCACTGCTCCGGAAGTAAGCTTCTCCGATCAGATCTGTAGCACCCAGATCCAGTATTAAAGCGCCAGGTTCCACAAAACAGGTGCGGCTGCCACGTAATGGCAGTCCCACATCCCGGCATAAGCACATCCCTAGTGTATGTGCTGCAACCCCCGAAGAGTGAAGCAACTGCATCGCTCTGGAGCATGGACCAGCAAAGTGAAGCAATACTCAATGCTTTATTCGATTGCAACACACACTGCAGGATTAGTTCAGGTTGGAGAACACACAAAGCCACAAGTAGCTGATCTCTCCCAGGCAGCTGAACGATCAGATTCACTCAGTCTCCTGATATGCCTTAGATAAGCACAGCACCATGTAAGTACACCATGCAAAACATGCACAGTGACACGACGCTTCATGCCCAATCTTCCTGACTAGCCACCTTCCTGGCAGCCTTAAGGCAACTCTCCTCATCAAGGCCCTCAGCCTTTGCTTTTGCATACGCCCGACGGTACTCGCACGACTTTCTGGTGTTCTTCGCTTTCTGATCCGCTTTGCGAAGCGCACGAATCTCAGCGGCGGCTTTGTCGTCCACATCCAAATCGCGCTTCTTGCTGTTCACCTTGATGCTTGCATCCTTTTCGGCGCCTGCATCTGCAGAGGCCGCTCGGGCCTTTGCCTTGGCTTTGGCCTTCGGCGCATCCGAAGCACTTGGATCATCAGCCCTTTTCTCGGTCTTAGCCTTGGCTGCAGCCTTGGCCTTCGTCTTGGCCGTGGCCTTTGCTGTGGCAGGTTTGCTCTTTGCTTTCGCCTTTGCCTTTGCCTTCGCCTTGGGTTTGGCCGTATTCGGCTTGCTCTTGCCGGTCTTGCGTGTCTCAACACTTCCCAGGGGATCCGAGGAAGCTGTAGCACGGGGGTCCTTAGCATCATCACCATCATCATCTTCATCATTCACTTCTTCTTCTTCTTCTGGCTCTTCATGAAGATTCTCCTCTGGATCTCTCTTAGCCCCACGACCGCGACCGCGGCCACGGCCACGACCTCCACGGGCCGCGCGTCCACGGCCTCCACGGCCTCCACGGCCTCCACGGCCAGCACCGGCCGCACCGCCAGCACGATTTCTCTGCTCCTCTGGCGAAATGCATGCCTCTCGCTTCACTGCCTCTGGCAGATTGGGCTCGGGCAACGTCATAGGGGCTGGGGTCGGTAGGTCCAGAGGGGCTGGGGTCGGCAGTGTGACAGGCTCAGCTGAAGCATCAGGCGTTGGTGCAGGCGGGGCTGGGGTCTCATCAGCCGGCAGAGCAGAAAGCTTTGCCGAGGAATCAGGCTCCGAGGCCCGATCCACGGGCTTCGGAGATTCCACCTGCTCATACGATGCAAATCTCAGCATCAAATCACAAACCCAAATGTTTGAGCGTACACAAATGATCGATGCATATGTGCCTTTTCGGCATCAAGATCCTTGACCGAGATGCAGAAAACATTGGCTCGATCATCTCCTTCCTGAATCGACATCGGGAGGGTCTCCGTCTGATCAGGACCTTGGATACACGTGGGTTGGGCCTACGGGTGGGCAAAATCAGTACATGTGCTTGATGCCTTATCAGCTGGGATACTTGGGGTAGTCGTCATCAGACTGTCTTTCTTTGCCCTCTCGATCATCAAATTTTCGAGCTTCATGCGTTCCTCAGTCAAGGCCTGCAATGTCCTCAACTGCTGCAGCTCCTTCTGTGCATCTTCAATAGCCTTTGAAATTCTCGGAGCCATCGAAGCATCAAGGCGATCCCAAAGGTCCCCCTCCTGAAGTTCTAATCTTGCCTTGTCATGCTCGGCCTCAGCCTTTGTGATCTTAGGCCCTGTGCGCCTGAGCTTGGGAGGGGGCTCACGGGGCTCTTCTGGCACTGCACTTGCCTGCAGTGCCGTGGCTTGCACCGGCACCGAGGCAGTGTTGACGGATGCTGGATCCACCGGCGCTCCGCCCAGGTGGGCCAAATTCATAGAGCAGGTTTCCAGCTTGAAGCTTCCGATGTCGTTAGACAATGCATCGCAGTTATCGCACATGAATGCTGCTTCCAAAATCTCCGGGTGCTGGAGGTCTGGGGTAACACACAGTGACTTTTGCAGCACCTTGTGCGACCACTCTACCTGCCTGCATGTCTGGCATATGAAGCCACACTTCTTCGTTACATGGCGACAAACCTTCGGCGCTGACTCCGGCGAATGAAGACCTCAACGGCCCCAAAAATGAGCAATCTTCCACCAAACTTTCTGAGCTCGAGCACACATACAAATGACTGCACACACACACACAGCACTGACATGTGGATATATGTTCAGAAGCACGATCCAATGACCCCCCCCGACCCCCTCCCCCCACACATACACGTGTATGTATATACACACAGAACAGCAAAAAACAAAACCCAAAGGCTAGCTGCATCAAGCCACGTGGTTTGGGTGGAGGTGTGCGAAGCTCCTCCACTGAGCTTGATCGCGAAGGAGGAGGTGGAGTAACCAGCGCAGGATCGCCTGGGAATGGTTTTTGCATGTAATCTGCATCCTAAAGGTTGCTTCGCACTTCTCGGGTCATGTTGCAAGTGAGATTCTTGGGGCAGCATCCGGATTAGGCGTCGATCCGGCGGATCCCGGACAAATTGTAGATATGGAATCCAGGCCACGTGTGTCCTAGCTCATAGCACAAGATCTGTGTGTTTTCATGCTATGTAGTCTACCTGCGACTGATATGCTATATGTTTAATTAGTCCTCCAGGGAATCCACAGGAACTTCGAGATCATCCTCAAACTCTCCTTCCGATTCTTCCTGCTCTTCGCTGAAGTCATCTTCATCTTCCTCGCTCGCATCGTCATCGGCAGCAGCCTCTTCACCAGGCTGTCCTCAATAAACCCAAAGCCCAAGCTGACGAATGCACGAAGCTTATATGTGATTGCGATCTAGGCTCCGGCCATTCCCAAACTGTAGAGAAGGTCGCGAATAGACCGGTTGCGAGGGATATGGGGTCGTTTTGCAAGCCTTGAGAACAAGCTTATGATGCGCCTCAACACCCAGGCTTCCAGCTTGATTGCTTCACCTCGGCTATTGGGTATTTCTGCATGAGGCTATTCCACGGCTTGAATACAGATCTCGAGTCCCCATAAGATGAAGGCACGTGTTGGCAAAGGCTTTCCACGTGGGCAAGCATCGAACAAGAAACGACCTGCAAGATCCTCCATTGCATAGAGACTCGGGCGAGTGCCTGAGCTAATAGTCGCGAGCAGAACACCAACAAGAGTTGTACAGGCTACAGGAGCTGCATGTGAAACCAAGGCACCGAACTGTAGAATTACCGGCTTGATAATGTCAGCATTGTCAGCAACTGCTTGCCTGTTTATGCCTCCTTCACCAATGGTACAAATCTTGCCCTCGGTGCCCCGTTTCGTGAGGTACGGTAGCGCAGCCCATGCCGTAAGCACTGGGCACTCGGCCATTGCCCCGAACAGCCGACAGCAAAAGCTTCTGCTTCACAAGCCAAAACGGCTAACAGGTGAAGCCCAAATCGCACTAGTGAAGCACTCCCACAACAGAACTTTCGATAAGAATTGCCGGCATCACCTTGGCAGGAGAATCGTCACGACGAAGATGCCATGGAGAACCTGCCAGAGCTGCGCGCGTGCACATACATACACCCTATATAGGTTCCCCAGTCGTGAACATGACCCCAGCCTGCAGCGGACGCATGGATATGGAGCACGGCACGGGCTCGGTAGCCAACAGCTGCAACCCAGTAAGCAAAACGCATTCTATAGGCCCCCAAAGTCCCAGTCGCTAGTTATGTGCAACCGTCTCTCGGTTTAGTGCTTCGGCAAAATCTTCTATGATCTGAGATTTCGGGTATATATTAGAGCAAGAGATGATCCCATAAGCCTCCTACAAATATGGTTGCGATCACAGAATCGATCGCTCAACACCTTCGGAATACAGAAAGCGCACGTTTAGACACCCTAGGCGCTCAATTCGCTTCTAAAGCGCTCGACATAAATTATCTGCTACGAAACAGGGGTCGGGCACAAATAAGCGTATCACTGGGCTCTCCAGGCAATGTCATGCCACAATAAGAGCATTTCGGCTTTTTCAGGCGACAGTAGTCACTGCTACACACTACTGACAAAACTGAGCCCGGCAAAAGGTCAAGAGCCTGAGAACCTGGGAGCCTAGGTGCCTGAGCTGGTGCCTGAGCTGGCGGATTCGGTCGAAGTGAAACATCATCACTGCGGTTGATCGCGGGGGCTATCTGGCTCAGCAGGTGCCTCGTCCTGGTCGTCTTGGTTGGACAAGCTCTCCAGAACGTGCGGGAAATGCTTCTTCACCGCCTTGGCATTCTCGTCCGAGTAAAGAGTGGATCCCTCCAAAGCCATCATTCCGCAAGCTGCGCGATCAGCAACCGCCTGGACCCACGACATGTGCTCCTTGTTGAGGCCTCGGATAATTTAAATAAAATCAAATGACAATGATCTGACGAATCTACTGGACAAGTAAGGGTGCTGCAAAGCCCGTGGTATGCGATGCCGGCAGTCAAAGAAGCCTCCATCAGAGCACCGGTGCCAGCCGTGAGGTCAAACACTGCCTCCGCGCAAAACTCCTCAATGATGGCATTCCAATATGCTATCGGCTTCGACTCGTTCCAGAACAAGGGTACGTCGGAGCCGTGGCGATCCTGCCAGTCCTCTGGCGGTGTCGGGAGGTCGCCGGTTGTTGCCGGAGCAATGATCTTCTTCTTGGTGTCTGCAGACACGAGGGGCATTTCAGAAACCGCACGGTACTCCACGCCTGAGTAAGTGCCTTGGTACGTAGAAGCCTCGCCGCAGACTGTGAAGGAGCCTTTCTTCGTCGTCTGAATCTTGGTGCGTGCGACCGGGAACTTAACCGCTCCTGTCTCCACCTTCTTTGCAGCCAGCGGAACGCGGCGAGTGCGACCAGTTCTCGGCGGGCACCCACCTGAGTACACGATGGTGCACTCCTCGGTGTGCTGCTGGTTCAGCAGGAGGTCTTCCTTAAAGAACCAGGTGCAGCCTTTGAGCCTTGGAGCCTGGGAGCCTTGTCACATCACCCCGCCAAGACTCGGACACGCGGCGAATTTCCCGCATTCTGCCGTCGAAGAGTACGACGAAATCCTCGGGCCCAGAAATGTCTTTGGCAAAGGCACAGATCTCTTTCCATTCCTCGCTTGGCGGAGTGCCCTTGAGCCACGGGTCGGTACCAGCCTCTGCCAAGAGATCCGCACTGGCAACGATCAGGCGGTGCGAAGAGTTTAAGGTGCCCTTGTGCGTGAAGACCTTGCCGCAACCTCTGAACGCATTGACTAGGCAGTCCTTCGAGATCTTGTTCGGTACCGAGAACGACACGAACTTGCGGCGTTCCGTTTGCACCGCCTTCCACTGCCGCTCACGCTCGACACATTCCTCGGGTGTGTCAGCTTCAGAAGCCTTGGCCAGGCTTTGGAGCAAACTCGGAGCAGGAGCCGCAGATGTGGCACCAACGGACTTCGTGCTGTTGTCGAACTTGTCGACAATGATCTTCATCTGAGTGATAAGCGCACATGGCTCCTCGTGCTCCGTGTCATCCGAGCTTCCAAGCTGTGCAGCTGTCAATGCCTTTGCAAGGCCATCTTCACTCGAAGCCAGCATGCAGCAATCCTTGTAGTACTTCCCCGACATCAGCTCCAGCAGCAAATCCAAAAGCATGCCAATGGCTTTGTTGAAACCCTCTTTAACAGCTCCAATCTTGGACTGCGGAACAGGGCGCTCCACGTCCTCTGGGTCCTCGCCGTCCATGTCGTCCTCTCCAGCAGCCCCTTGATCAGCATCAGCATGGCAGAGATATTTCTCCCAACATGTGGAAGGGCAACGGAGTTCAGCCAAAATCCCTGTCAGCTTAACCTTGTCCGGCTCAGGCAACTTGTTCGCCAGCTTTGCTGCATAATCGAAGACCTCTGTCAGTGTTCAAGCTGCCGATGACTTGCAACACTCCGCAAAAAAAAAATACACACGCTAGTCAGAATAGTTACAATGCCTGCACCACCAGCATGCGCGACAACCAAAAGCCAGCATCGCCTGTCTTCCGGTCTCGATCCAGAAACTTCTCGGTGCATTTAGCTGGCGTGACCATGTTCATGCGCAGGGCCAGCGTCAAGGAGTCGATCATCCAGGCCGTCAGGTCTACAGCGTTTCTGGTAGCAGATGCGAGCTTGTTGGTCAGCGATAACAGCTTGCTCAACTTCGAGTACTGACTGCTCAAGATGCCCCGCCCAAATTCCAGCTCCAATCTCCGGGCAGCCTTCTCCACGGGACCGGATGGACCCCGCAGCACTGCAACAGCTGCTGTGGCAGCCTGGTGTAAGGCCTTGTTGTACAAGGTGTTGTTGTACCTCAAGTTCTGTTCCTCACCATCCTGGACTTTTTCGACCTTGAGCAGCTGGACAGTCTTTGCAAATGTCCAAAAGGTGTCGGACAGGCCAGGGTGCCCGAGTGCCTTGACTTTCTCTGAAGCAAGATTGCGACTCTTCGCAATCTCCCCTGCGCTGGAACACAAGCGAACCTGTATCGTGACAGTGCAGCCACACTCCCACAAAATCTCCAAAACTGCTTTGTCCTGCCAAGTGCAAGCACACATCAGTCAGATGAATCAATAACATGTCATGTCATGTGAACACAAGCAGCAACTGTCCTGGGAGACTAGGGCTTTGAAGACGGCCAAGTACCAAGCCCACAACACAAACACGCCGCTAGCAAGATGCAACGAGCTGTTGAACTCTTCGTGAATCACGTCAGATGCTGACTCCGTGAGGACAATCATCTCACAAGGCCACGTCAGCCGGTTTCGTGACGTTTTTTGTTTCTTCTTGGCAGCTTCACGCGATACAACTGTGCTGAAAGCAACTTTCTTGGAGAAGAAAGCGTCTTCGAAAGTTTGGAGATCCTGCCAGCACACATCCTCAGACGCACTGGCAAAAGCTTCGGTGGCCAGCCACAGCGCGAGGCCACTGGCTTCGTAAAGTCCAGATGATGTCAGGGACGCTTGGCAGTCATCTTTGCTCCACACAGCCTGACAAACGACAACGGTCAAACAATAATAAATGACATTGATCGACATGCGCCCGCCTTGTATCCGGTCAAATCCCCCATCTTGGCTTCTGCGTTGATGGCAAGCGGCGGTGTCTTGAACATCTGCTTGGCCTGCGGAAACTTCAGAGGGAGCTGGCTGCGGACCTCGGGCAGGCACGGCATGCAGCACTGTTAGCCGCGAGACGGGACACGGTATCAAGAACTCAGCGAAGGGCCCATGGCACGATGTTTGCCAGGGCTTCTTGAGCACTGGCCTGCTTCACATGGCGTGCCACACATCATCATCACACACGTCATACTGCTCCGAAAATGCTGAGCTCAGAACGGTTGGGTCGGTGGGCAAATCCGGCACTTTTGCCATTGAGCGCGAGTACAGAAGCCTGGGAACCTGGGAGCCGAGTAGCCTTCCACGGAACCGTTTGGAGTCTTGCGGTGCAGCGCAAGGCAATAAGACTGCTGCAGTGCAGGACATGCTGCAAACAAACACAAACTGACGTCGACAGCGGTCCTTTGTAGTCGTGGGCCCTGCCACAGTTTGTCGACGAGCGGCTTGAGCTTTACATGTCCATTTAAATCAAGTTGGCAGCAAAGTAAGGAAGCATCAAAATCCTACTATGCTGCTGATGAGTCATCTAAACATGACGACACCAAGCCGGCGCCACATGGACCTTGGAGCCTGGGAGCCTAGGAGCCTGGGAGACGCCTCAGCTGGGCATCAACGGCAGCGAGGGCATCCTGGTCGCGGCGGAGCTGCTTGTTGGAGACGTCCACCTGTTCCTTCAAGCGCCGTTTGTGCTCCACCAGCTTGGAGCGCTGAGCCTCAAGGAGAATGTCTGAGTGCTTCCTGGGGTTGCTCATGCTCACGATGACCATCTCGATCCCGGACCTGCGTACCTTCAAGTTGCCGGTGCGGATCCGCTCTGCCAGGTCATTGCCCTTGAGCATCCAGAAGTACCCCATCGGATGGAGAACCGGCGGTGACTGGTTGATGACGCCCTCGCAGCTGAACTCGAGCATGTCCATGTCGAGCTGCTTGAGGGCAAAAAAACCCAACGTGGCCGCTGCGTGCGTGGACGAAGAAACCGGGAACAGGGATGCACCGGGATCCGGAAGGAACGGATCCCCCTGCGCAGCGAACACGTGGTTCCGGGCCAAGAAGTTCACGAGGGCAGATGTGTCCTCCTTGCTAATGTCGAAGCCGCCGCCGCCGCCGCCTTCCTCCGACTTGACCGCCGTGTAGCACATGAAGCCCAAACCCCCGCCAAGGTCGGGCCCGGGTGCAAGGGTCTGCCAGGCGCGGCTGGTCGTGGCCTGCACCATGACGTGCCTTGATCGGACGCAATACCCTGGACCCCTAAACCCCTAAACCCCTGAACCCTTGAACCCCTGAACCTCTGAACCCCTGAGCCTATAATTAATATAAAATTAAATAACAATAAATGAAAAGACTTCCTGGCGTCCGATGTACTCGAATTCAAGGCTCCAGTTCGCCTCGTCGTGGAAAGGCAGCTCCTGGCAAGGATCCGAGAACAGCGGAACATAGTAGCCGCCATCCTCCACCACAATGTCTCTTGCAGAGCACGCTTCGGCCAGATTTTTCTTGGTGAACAGTGTGAGAACCACGAACTGGGTCTCCCCAATGGCTTCTGTCAGCTGGCGGCGCGATGAGCGCAGCTTCGCCTTCACAGGCTTGTCTGCAGCAGACGGGGCCGCCCCCAACTTGCGCATGGCTTCCTTGCGCTGCCATGTGATGGCGTCCAGTTTCGTCGCCAGAAACAAGGCACGGAAGCCGATCTCCGGTGACTCGTAATAGGAATCCTTCTCAAACTCGGAAGCCGCCTCCACACTCTTCTCGTAGTCACTTGCCCTCAGCGCACAGTAGCCGAGACGCGACCAAGATCTCTGAGACTGAGTCTCTATCACTGGGTTCTCCTCCGGCTCGGCGATGATGGTGGGTGCCATATCTGCGGCGGCTGCTTTAGGATCGGCTGCGGCCATTTTCGCAGGCGGCATTGGGACCTAGTAGCCTATGTGAGCCAGGGAGCCTTGGAGCCTGTTGCCGCAGAAGCCTCGTATCAGATGCTGATAGTGACATGGCAAGACTGACACAACACACTGTCGCATGCAACTGTCATGTTCTGACAACTCAGCCACACAGCCAACCATGACTGAAATGAAACGACTTTGGGCCTGCCCCTCGACGTCCAGCTTGTCGACGACAACAGCCTCAGACAATGCAGTGACAAGTGACATGTGCATTGAAGGGTCATTTGCGTGCGTTGAAGGGTCATTCGTGTGCATTGAAGGGTGACAGGTGCTTCTTTCATCATTAAGGCACTGCTAACGTGACCCTTGGATGCACTCAAAACACCCTTGGATGCATGGAACAAGAGCTGCCGGGACCCTTGGATGCATCCAAAACACCCTTGGATGTAGCGCCGCGGCGATTGGCGCGAATCCTGCCTGTATTGAAATGAAAGAGGAAGGCTATTGCAAGGGACAAATGGAACGTCAATACACCAGGGATTGGCACCAATCCATGGTGTATTGCATCCTACCATTGTCCTGCAATTAAACAACTGCAGGGGAAGTGAATTGCAAGGCCGTTTTGTCCTGCCAATACGCCCCGGATTGGCACCAATCTGCAGTGTATTGAGCAGGGGCTTGCAACAGGCTCTGTTGCAGGCACCTGCTGCCCCAGACAAGGTTAACCCTGCCTTGCGACACAGGCCCCCTGTACATTCCTGTGCGAACGACTAGACTTAAAATGATTCGACCCCAGGAAAATTCCTGCCTGCGAACCTGGGAGCCAAGGAGCCAAGGAGCCAAAGAGCACTGTCATTAACTGCTGCAGTACAGGACTATGACGCACGAACTTTCTTGGGTTTCTTGGGGGGCAAATGCCTCATCTGTACACCAGCACCGGACAATGTCCGCTTCTGGGACAACCCGCGGACGGTGCGGAGGAAATTCCAGATATCGGCCTCTCCATTGATCTTGTAGGTGGTGCGCCTCTTGGTAGCAAATTGAGTGGGCAGTGGTGTGCCGATAGCAACACGCCACTTCGACTGGGGCAACTTCTCACAGAATCGCAGGGCCTCGACGATGGCACGGGTCCTGACTGATTGAACTTAAATGAACCCAAACCCAACCCTAGACAATAAACCCTTCAACCCGAAACCCTTGAACCTCAGTGTCTGTGCCACCGAGCAACAGTTGACAGCTCTTGGCGATCTCAAGGCCGACCAGCCTCGAAGTTGCAGCTGTGTTGAAGGACAAGAACGACTTCTCAGCATCAATTGTCGGATTGTCCAAGTATGCCAGAATCGCCTCCCTGGAGGCAAGCACTTTGCCACAGCCGTACGCAATGATCAAGGCAGGAACCTGGGATGAAACACGTCAACGTGTACCAGCAGTGACGATCTAAGCCTGGCATCATCCGACTTTTAAACATTTTAATTAAAAGCTTGGGACCAGTCGGTCGCTGCGGACCGTCTCCACATCGGACAGTTGTTCGAGGACCAGGATATCGGCAGATTCATACTCGTACGGTCCAAGAATCTGGAAATGCTTGTTGCCTTGCAGCGACTTGCTGTCCGTGTAGCGACGATAGACCGGACATAGCTTCAGGGCTCGTTTGCGGAGGATGCTTTGCAAGACGGATGACCGATCCTTCTCGTGGCCGTGCTGCACCATGCGCAAACCGCCAAGCCGTGCCGCCGTTGTTGTGTAAGCAATCTTGCCAGAGGATCGTCTCCGCGCTTCCTCTTGGTGACCTTGGCTGGATGACAATGACAATGTGTATGACACTTCAAATGACTTAGCACGGAAAGCAACCGTTGTGCTGCTGAGTCACCGTCATATTTCTGCTGTGTGCGTGCACGGAAATTCTCCAAATGCTTGAGGGCATCTGGTGTGGGGCGGGCGAAAGCCCAACGTGTGCCAGCAACGCTGTTCTGGGCAGAGGCAGACGCTGCCGGCAAAGGCAGGCTCAAGCCCGGCACGAAAGAGGCCGGCTTCCACGACCTGCCTTTCGAAGCAGCTGCCTCTGCTCTCTTCGCTGCCTCGGCGGCGGCTGCTTCACGGCCTCTGACAATTGCAGCCAGAGTTCCAGAACGTGCCTGGCGTGGCTTGCTGGGCCCCTGCTTTCGTTCTTTGTTGTAGGTCATGCGGAACCGACGCCCAAAGTGACGAATCCACAGTTCACCACAAAGAACCCCGAAGTCAGTTGGGGTCAGCACGGCACCTTCGCTCTCCGGCTTCCGGAAAAATTCTTCCTCTCGCTGGGGACCTTCAACTGCCACCTCGAGGATGGAGGCAATGGTTGAGCCATTTGGAGTGAGGGGTCCGGAATGCGCCTCCAGCTGTGTGAGCAAGTGTCCCAAATCCCTTTCCAGCGTGGTCGTGTTGATCTTCAAGGACAAGAAGAAAGCAATGAGGGCATGACAATCCTCTGTCCATGGAAGTTTGTGTGCATGCCGTGCACGCCACGCTGGCCGAAGCAACCAAGACCACGCATGTTTGTTCCCGAAGCCTGGGTCCTTTGACTTAGCTGCTTCTAGAAGAGGATGCAATTTGCGAGCAAATCGTCCAAACAGCACGGCTGTACCGTGCGAAAGCTTGAGCATATCACAGAGCTTGCGTGTAGAGTCCACTAGCTCCTGTTGTCGGTTCGTCTCCTGCCACAGCCGAAGGTTGAATACCTGCAGAGCCACGGCGATCTCATCCTCCGTCAGATCTACTCGCAAACGCTCCAGCATCGCCTCGACCACGTGCGCCATAGTTCCCATGATCTGCCTTACATCAGAAATGCCGGCCTTCGTGCACAGGTAGTGGACTCTGTTGCCATAGAAGATCCTAGGTTTGCCACGGCGGGCATACCAGCGAAGCCTACTGGAACACAACCGCTATGACGACGACAAACTTGCAGGGTAGTTGCGGCTCTGGTGTCTGGATCTCCTCGTAAACTAACTGGGTTGCACACCTCCTGGGAGCCTGGGAGCCTGGAGCCTCGGAGCCGTCCACGGAACTGGGAACCTGCGAGCTGTCGGAGAGGATGTATCCATCCACAAATAAGAACCGCTGGCGCTTGGTGAACTCTTCCAGCACTCTGGGGGTGCAGGATACATCTGGATCCTCAATGTCAAAGTTCCTGCGCAAGAAACCCAGGCACTCAGATGTGTAGTCGCAAGTGAGTCCACAGCGCATGAGGGCTGCTGCATTCATGTTTTGCAAGGCGCGCTCTGCTCGGGAGCGAATCTCGACCGTGTTTCTCTCCTGTGTGTCATACAACGGACATTTCAACATACATGACATACATGCGTAGAGTACATACATACTATTACATTACATACATACATGCATACATACTACATACATAATACTTACATACATTAAATTACATACATACATACATACATGCATACAAACATACATACTATACATACATACTACGAGACATACACACATACATACAAACATTCAATGTTTAAAATAATTTAATTTATTAATATTAAATTAAATTAGTTCATACTCAGTCATACAATACATACATACATACGTACATACATACATGCCATACATACATACATACATACATACACACATACATACATACATACTATAATATACATACATACATACATACATACATACATACATCATACATACATACATACATACATACATACATACTATACATACATACATACATACATTGTATTATGTTAATAATAATATGTCTAATAATACCTACATACATACATACATACATACATACAATGCCAATACAATACATACATACATACATACATACATACGTATCATACATACATACATACATACATACATACAAACATACATACATACATAATACATACACACATACATACTTTAAATTTCTTAACGCTACACATACATACATACATACTACATACATACATACATACATACCTACATACATACGTACATGCATACATACTTACATCCATGCTTTACTTACATAATACATACTACATACATACATGCATACATACATACTCATACATAATACATACTACATACATACATACATACATACATACATACATACGTACATGCCATACATACATACATACATACAATTCAATTTAGATACTACACATTGAAAGTGAATTACCATGCATTACATACATACATACATACATACATACATACATACATACATACATACTACATATCATATACATAATACTAAGACTACATACTTAGTTATTATTGAATAAAAGTTAATATATTATAATTAATTAAATAGTTATTAATCATTGTCATTTATTAATTTAAATTATTATTATTATTAAATTATTAAAATAATAATTACGTACATACATACATCCGCACATACATGCATTAATACAATCCATACTAAGACTAAGATTTAATACACAATAATTAAATTAAAATAAATAATAATTATTAAATTTAATAATTTTAAAATTTGTTTGACATAAGGACAAGACTCGTCAGCAGCCTGCATAGCACATAAGACCGCCATCGCACGAATCATGCACAAGTACTTCAGCATTGGTGTGGCCGACGAGTCAAACCGAGGTTGGGAGAACGACAACGCTCGGATCACCTTCTCCACACCAGCCTGGGAGCCATGGAGCCTGAGAACCTCTTGCTGGGCCGCCATGAGCCTGGCCTTCCAGACTTCTGAGTTCTGGATGTCCGGGATAAGCGCATGCTTGCCCTTGCCGGGAGCAAACAAACGCTCCCACTGGTCTTGGAACTCGGGCATGGCGTGAAGAGGGTCCTGGTAGGCAATACGAACCTGGTGCGCAGGATCATGGCTTACCCAGACCAGGTTAGGATACTGGCCGCCAGTGACCAACAACCTTCCACACTTCCGGGCAGATGTGCACTGATCGGCTGCAAAGTGCCGCACGTGCAGCTTCAAGCGGCTGCAGGACTCCTCGTCAGTTTTGCCTTCCGGATCCTGACAGGCCCTGTCAATGACTATGCCTATGCTGTCTGCCATCACCTGACTCTTGTCCGCATCGTGCTCCTCCAATGTGTTTTCAGGAACACTGGCACCTGTCTTGTAGACCCCAAGCAAGCCATCGGCGACAAGCGGGCCATCCTCCGAGCCTTGGGAGCCTTGGGAGCCTTGGGGACCTTGGGAGCCTGGAGCCGCTGACTGCTTGGCAGTGCGCGGTGGAACATCGCAACGGTACCTCACCAAACGATACTCCTTGCGGTCGTCCACGGACAAGCTGATGCTGGTGGCTTGTTCGAGACGCTGCTTGCGAACACTCTTGACAGCCCAGTGCATAACAAGAATCATGTTCTTGAGACCTCAGATGATTAATTAAATTATTTGTCCAATTTTAAATTTAAATGTGCCAAAATAAAATGTCAACAATCTGAAACCTTAGGCCTTTTAAAGTGCTGCATCCTGGCTCACACTGTCAAGCTTCGTGTTCCTGCCAGCAGCGAAGTCTTCCGTGGAATAGAATTTCACGGCACCTTTGAAAGAAGATGCTGTCCGGCACGCCCGCCACGCTCGCAGCCAATCTGCCGGCTGAGGAACGTTGCCGGAGAAGAGGTGCTGATGCTTGATGCTGTAAGGCAAGCACTGTGAGATCGGCGTGTCAGGAGCTAGGTAAACCTTCGTGGCCACCTGGTGAACGAAGGTCTTGCTGTGAGCGTGTATGCAGCATGCCTGCATCGCACTCCTGCCAAAGTCTGCGACTGATGCCTTAAATCACAGCTGACAACGACAACATGATGCGGTCCTTGATCGGACCTCATAGGCACCCCACTTGGTAGAGAGGCGACTGCCCAGCCTTAGGCATTTAGGGCTGCGAAAGTTGGGCTGGTCACGGTCAGCCTTAATTTGATCACAAAGGGGCTATCCGCTCGCACTACACTGCACAATTCGGCCGGACTGCAACCTCTTCCGCTCTGCTGGGTTCTGTGCCAAAACATTCATCAAGTGTGCACAAAAGTGACAGCCGATGCCCCAATCGCCTCCTCGGCGAGCTGGTCTCTGGCCCAGCCAAACTGTCCGCTGCTGCTTGCCCCAAGACGTGTGGGTGCGGCTTCCGGCTTTGCTCCAAACTTCCTGGAAGCGAAGGAACCTGACTGACATGTTGTCGAGAATGCCGGAAGCAAGAACCAACCAGCAACTGCAACATAGTCAAGTAGCAAGTCTGCCACAAACAAT
>CAJNDT010002724.1:671977-819536 GCA_905221615.1 Symbiodinium sp. CCMP2592 | reverse complement strand
GACTCTACTTGGAGGTTCATGGGTAGTTATAACTGGAGTTATAAGTCCCTTAATATGGATTATAGCTATAGCTACCTTACTTATAACCCCACTTTTGACTCCCCATGAACCTACAAGTAAACTCTAAAGACTTAAACCTTTAGCGAGGCAGTGGGGGAACCAGGATGTTAGTTAGGGCCACTTTGACGAGCGTGCGTAGTGGCACACAGTTGGCGAGGACGATTGTTTGCTTGCCGGCGCCTCCCCTGCAAGGGGGAAAAGGAGGGACCCTTAATAAGGACCCCTAGGTATATACCCTTAATATAACTATTATATACCCAATATATAGCCCATTATAGGGTAGGGGTCCCCATCAAGGGTCCCTCCTTTTCCCCTTTGATGTCCTGCAAGTAGGAGATGATCGCCTTCTCAGGTGTAGGCCACCCTCATCGAAGGAGCGGACCTCATGACCAAGCTGTACCAGCAGTTTGGGGGCTGCGACCTGACCTGTCTCGGATACTTCAACAAGTGAAAATCGAAGAAGGGGTGCACCAGATGAATGCAGCTACGGCAGTGAGCGCCTTTTCGAACGGCCTTTTTTGAGTAGGTTGCACAGGCCGTTTACATGGACAGCAGCTCTGGCGAAAGTACTCGCTGTTCTTGTCCTGGCTCCATATACTCCGCCCGTGACTGTGTTCTTCGCTGGAAGTTTTGCCCGCCCACGGTAACAGCGAAAACCCTGGACACCAAGGAATCGGATCTTTGTCATTTTTTAGAGAGGCATCCCTTGCTCGACGCATCGCGTCGTCGTGGAGTGCATGGCAGACGATGTGATGGCAGAGCTTGGGAAATGAGTTGGGTTGCATGCTTCCGCATACTCTCATCGCCGGACTTTGTCTAGCAAAGTGTAGAGGCAATCGGAGAAACTCGCAGCGCCAGCAGTCACAGTAGGACACGCCCCTAAGGCCAAATACCCTTTAAGAAATGTACCTCAGTAAGTCAAGGCGACCCCAAACCTTAAACCCCGTACTCTACCCAGAGCCTCCAAAACCCCTTAATTAAGGAATATACATTAAATTATAATAGGATCCCTTATATGATTTAAGGTATATTCTTTAATCAAGGGGTATTGGAGGCTCTGGGTAAACTATGAAACCAGAGTTCTTCTTGGGGAAATTTGGAACACCGTCTTCTGATATGGGTGCCGAAATCAGTACCACGGCTATTCTATCCCAACAGCCTATTCTAATCATCCGGGCGCCTTTGTTAATTACGGCCATACGGGTTTGGGGATGCTCCCTAAACCCGACATAAACCTTAAACCCTAAACTCTAAACCCAAACCCTAAACCCCAAACCGTACACCCTAAACCCTCTTGACGATGTGCGGAGGTGCTGCAGACGTTGGTGCTCAGTGGTGACATGATCGGGGAAGCTCTCGTGGCTCGGCATGGGCGTTCTAGGGGCCGAAATAATTACCAACACTAGTTTGGTGGTTCCTTAATATAATTATAGCATAAAGGGCCCCCCAAAACCTAATCTATTTGTTCAGCCCCATATATTTCGGGATCACGGGCTTCATGAAGCCTGCAGAATCAGAAGGAGCTATCGACTTCCTGGGGGCAGCAGATTTCCTTGGGCTGTCCAAGTATAGATGTGGGTGGTTGTCAAAATTAGGGTCCTCGGGGCCTCTTATGATTTGAGGTATGTTTAAGCGGTGTCGGGCTCTCTGGGAAGCCCCAAACCGCAGGTTCCATCCCCAAGAAAGCTGCACCAAAACTCAGGTTCCTTATCACCCTAAACCCTTAAACTGCACCAAACCACAGGTTCCTTACAACGCCAAACCCGTAAATTGCACCAAACCTAAGGTTCTTTATAACCCCAAACCCGAAACCCTAAACCCAAAAACTAAACCCTCCTAAACCGTTAAACTGCACCAAACCTCAGGTTCCTTACTACCGCCAGATCTTGCCGACCTTCGCTCTCTTCATCGGGAAGAACAAGAACCTGGGGGATGCCTCTCGCCTTCTTCCGGGGCCTGGGGTTTTAGGGGTTTAGGGTTTAGGGTTTTAGGGTTGCTTCAAAGGGATCCCATAGGGGTTCTGAGAGGGTTTAGAGTTTAGGGTTTTTTCGGGGTTTGGGGTTTGGGGCTTAGGGGGTTTTGGGCTCAGGGTTTACGCTTTGGGGTTTTTTCTGGCTTAGTTATTGAGGGCTTCGGGTTTGGGGCTTAGGGTTTAGGGTTTGGAGCTTAGGCTTTAGGGTTTGGGGCTTGGGGCTTGGGGTTTAGGGTTTAGGGCTTAGGGCGTAGAGTCAGTTAGAGTCGGGCTTTGGGGTAGGTTAGGGCTGAGGCGACCAGGGGAATCCATGGGACTTCGTATCTAGGGTCCTAGAAACCTCAACCCCAAACCCTAAAAGCCCTACAGCCCCTAAGCGCAGAAAAAAACCCGAAACCCCAAACCTTCAAAGCCCTAAGCCAAGCCCAAAGCCGCAGAACCTGAAACGGAACGGAGATGGACTATTCCATATAAAAGCTCCATTATGACACCCCTGCAAGACTCGATCACCAACTAGATCCCTAAACAAAGGAGATGGACTATTCCTTATAAAAGTCCTAATATAATCCCCTATAAGATCCTATAACCAACTAAATCCCTAAACTAGAGCCCTTATGGATCTCTTTAAAGAAACCCTCTGTGGATCCCTTGAAGGGAACCCTTTATGGGCCCCGTTAAAGGAAGAAAACAAAAGGAGATGGACTACTCGATAACACCCTATGCCCTAAACCCTAAAACCCTAACGCCCGAAACACCCTAAAGCCCTGAAAACCCTCAGCCCTAGAACCCCAACTAGGACCCAGAGTAGGCCCTGATTACTTTTTTTCAGGTTTAGGTTCTCTTATAACACCCTTGTAACTCAAAAAGGGCACCCATGTTATTCGAAGGTTACTCTTGAGTCTTGCCAAAGAGAAAAGGAGATGGACTACCTGAACCCTTGAGAAGCCTAAACCGTAAGCCCAAAATCTAAACCCTGAAGCCCTAAACCCCAAACTTTGAACCCCTAGAACCCCACAGAGAAAAGGAGATGGACACCCCAAACCCGAAGACCTAAACCCTGAAGCCCTAAACCCCTAAACCCATAAACCCCAAAACTTTGAAGCCCTTCAACCCCAAAAGGAGATGGACACCCTAAACCCCTAAACCCTAAACCCTGAAGCCCTAAACCCCTAAACACGCTAGAACCCCAAAGAAAGAGGGAGATGGACTACATACAAAAGCCCTATTATGACACGCCTATAAGACTCGATCACCAACTAAATCCCTAAACAAAGGAGGTGGACCATTCCGTATAAAAGTCTACTATAACCCCCTTAAAGGATTCCATAGCCAACTAAATCCCTATAACCCCCCCTATAAGATTCCATAACCAACTAAATCCCTAAACTAGTGTTGTGATATAAATCCTGCATTACCTTAAGGATCCTAAACTATGGTAATTATGGTATATTCCTTATTATGGGTAATGCAGGATTTATATCATCAACCGTAGTAGAACCCTTGCCAAAGAGAGAAGGAGACGGACTACTCCCTGAAACCTCTATGGATCCCTTTAAAGGAACCCTTTATGGATCCCATTAAAGGAAGCAAAAGCAAAAGGAGATGGACTACTCCCTGACACTCTAAGCCCTAAACCCCTAAACCCTAAGCCCTAAACCCCTAATCCCGTACACCCAAAGCGTGAAACCCCAGAACCCAAAAGAGAGAAGGAGATGGACCTGAACCCTTTAAAAACCCTAAGCCCAAAATCTAAAACCCTGAAGCCTAAACCTTAAACCCCCAATCCCTATAGATCCCTTAAAGGCACCCTTATTATGGATCCCTTAAAGGAACCCCTAGAACCCAAAAGAGAAAAGGAGATGGACCACCCCCTGAAACTCTAAGCCCTAAACCCCTAAACCTAAACCCTGTCAGAACCCCTATGGATCCCTTTAAAGGAAGCAAAAACAAAAGGAGATGGACTACTCCCTGAAACTCTGAGCCCTAAACCCCTAAGCCCTAAGCCCTAAACCCTAAACCCTAAGCCCAAATCCCAAAGCCCAAAGAGAAGGAGATGGACTACTCCCAGCGCAAGCGCCTGAACCTTGGGGAGCTCATCCACGAGACGCTGGAGATCTTGGAGGCCTTATTGTAAAATAACCTTTAGGGTTTAAAATTAAAAGGATGAAAAAATTTAAATTTAGGATTTGTATGGTTTTTGTCTGGGTTTTATAGGTATTTTGTAGGGTTTTGCATGGTTTTTGTGGGTCTGTTTAGTTTTAGAGGGTTGTTTATGGAGATTTGTGTTAATAAGGGCTGCGTAGGATTTTAGGGTTTCGGGGATTTGAGGTCAGAACGCTTTTTACAAGGCATGGTTTTACAGGGTTCAACAGGGTGGATCACGGTATTTTTGAGGATTTTGTCGGCTCTGCAGATCTCAGAAGCTACCTGGCCCTTCCCAGAAGGCCGGGGTCTGGTAGGGGCTCAGAAAGTGTACTCGATTGATTTGGTTTTACAAGGCCTGCACACGGCTCCTATGGAACTTTCATGGGAGTTTAAATCGGTTTTAGTCGGGCTTCAGAAATTGAGAAGTATTGTTAATAAGGTCTTTTCTCTAGATTCTTCATAAACAACAGCCCTCCATCAAGAAGGTTGTAATACCCCAAATTCAGGCTAGCTAGAAGTAAAGGTTGCGTGTATACAGCATGGTGTAAGTTGGATGCAGCTGTAGATACTTCACTAGGAATCCGGTGTGTCGCAGCGCCCTTTGGCTTTCGTGTAATTATTCAGTCTACTCGGAGGTTCATGGGACTTAGTAAGTAAGGTTATATGTACCTTAAATAGGGTTATAAGTAGTTGTAAGTATAGTTACCCTAATTTGAAACGCTGCGCGTCGTCCGCCTCGGCCCGGCTGTACGCGCATGCGGCGAGTGGCTACTATCTGCAGCAAGCTCTTGTAGGAAAAAAGTAACAGTGGGAATCGCACTTATAGTAAAAGTAATGTTCATAGCAACACGAAGCAGGATGATTGTGAGTAGTATTAGTAGTGGTAGTATCAGTACGAATTTTGGTGTCGTCATTCCGAAACACTGGATACCAAGACTCTCGCAAGCGGCGGGATGCCTTAAGTATGGGCCGTTGAGGCTGTGGATTTCGTGGGCGTCTTGGATTAGGGTAGCATCACAGCCTTTTCAACCACGTTACTCCACGAAAGGGCGTCTAAAACAAGCCTGAGACGCACATAAAGATGCTACATTGCAGTCCCGTGTCGTCGAAAACTCCGAAAGCTCGCACCTGTCAGCGAGCGGAGGGAAAGGGGAGTGGGGGGGGCGGGAGGGGGGGGGGGGGGGGGGGGGGGGGGGGGGGGGGGGGGGGGGGGGGGGGGGGGGGGGGGGGGGGGGGGGGGGGGGGGGGGGGGGGGGGGGGGGGGGGGGGGGGGGGGGGGGGGGGGGGGGGGTGAAACCATAAACCTCTAAAGGGGTAGCTCCAACAGGTACCTACAGCAATGGCTGCATGCTCATACATATACATTCCGCTGCCCATTGGCTCACAGTGGTTTTACCATATTGAGACAAGACAAGCTCTCCTTGCGTAGCAAGACAAAACAACTACTGTCCGTGTGCAGGGCGCTGCCCTTTGATCCTTAGGGAATAAACGGGTCATACACCTCCTTACAAGGAGTATCCCTTGGGGGTGTATCGGCACAGTTTTCTGGTAGCGGAGCCCGGAAAGGGCCGCCCGCCTCACAAAGTCCGCCACAGCGGTCGGCCTCGCCGAACGCTTAACCAAGCGGATAAGAGGCAGCACAATGTCGAGCTCGCATAGCGAAGCCGACGGCAGTTCCCAATCCTCCGGGAGATATGAGAACGAAGAGACCTCCCAAGGTCCAGCTACTTATGTCGCACAGTCATATGCAACATCTGACCGCATGCTTGCATCATTAGGCATAACGCCCAAGATCGCGCCTGCCTATGATGGCACCACCTCGTGGTTTGAGTAGGAACAGTTGATTGACGACTGGTGCGACATAACAACGCTGGATGACACCAAAAGAGGTCCGTCTCTCAAGACGAGGCTCTCCGGATTGGCCGCAGTACAAAAGGAATCACTGAACCGAGAAAGGCTTGCAGCCCCAGATGGAGTAGATTAATTCAAGAAGAAGATGCGTCCATTTTTCGTGAAAGGAGAACAGTACGTTTTCCTGTGGCGTTTTCTCGGCCTATTCAAGGCATGGAAGGGCAACCAAGACTTTGTGAATTGGATTGCTAAGTTTGAGATCGTGCTACAGCGCGTGAGAAACTCATGGATGGATCTCTTACCAGAGATAATTCTGGAAGATGCCCATCCTGATTTCATGCAGGCTGTGCAAGCAGATCAAACCTTCATTCGCCTACAGGATGCAACCGAGAGAGACACATACGCCGCACGTTTCTTCGAAACATGGAACAAGGAACGCCTTGATAATCATCGAAGAGCGTTTCCTCTAAATGATAATCTCCTAGCTCTTCTCTTCCTAGTGCAGTCCGACCTAAATGAGATGCAACGTGAGAGGTTGGTAACAGCATTGACCAACCAAGGTCACCGAATTGAGACCTACACGTACCCTGTGGTACGGCAGACCAGGTTCGATCAGTTCTCAACGACCAGAACTGGTCTGCAGGATCCCAACATTCGGCACTCTTCTCACAAGAAGGACCGCCATGGAAGGAGAGATCAACGCCGCAAACGCGGAGGTCGAAACTTCCTCATCCTCGATCAGGGTGAATACGATGGAGTCGATGGATTCTGGCTCCAAGACGAAGACACCCTTGAGGCAGGCTTTCTTGCCGCCGAGGATGAAGAAGCTGTCTTCTGGACAGTTGATGACCATGAGGCCTTCGTTGCAAGGAGATTCAAAAAGGGAAGAAGACCAAGGATGCGTCCCGGATCACCGGGAAGAGCAAAGGGTGGCAAGCGAAAAGGACGTGGCCGTTTTAGGTCATACCGCGGAAAAGGGAGAGCCAACCAGGCAGAACATGATCCAACTGATCCCAGCTATTTCGGTAAAGGTAAAGGAAAGGAAAAAGGAAAAGGTGGAAAAGGCAAAGGAAAAGGAAAGGACAAAGGAGATAAAGGAAGCTCCTTCAAGGGCGCAAAGGCAAAAGGCAAAGGTAAGGATACAGCTAAGTCTGCCTCCTTACAAGGGGACCAAACTGGATCTCCACAGGCCTATGAAAGTTCCACCGCACCGAGCTGGGATTCATGGTATGAGGACAGTTATTATACTGACTCCAGTTGGAATTAGGCCGCTTATGACGATCAAACGTCTTATACATACTATGCATCACAAGCCTCACGAAGAAAGACACGGAGAAAGAAGAGAAGAAATCAAGCAGGATCATCAGGTAGAGGCACAGATCCGGGCGCGCACCAAGAACCCGTGTACAACTCATCAGTGAGTTACGCGCCCCAGGTTTTTGAACCATCCGAGGGGCAAGGTGTGGAGACTGCAACAGCAGTGTTTCCGTTGCAGCACACCGTCCTATCTGCTCTCACCGAGCGGATCAATCTTGATAAGAGCCCTACCTTTGTCATTCTTGACTCTGGTTGTACTAGGGCTATGGGTTCCCGCTATGCGGTGAACAGGCTTATCAAGGCCGTGAAGCAACATGCCCCAGGCATGATTGATTTCACTTTTTCACCTTCGAACACGAAGTTCTCTTTCGCAGATAGTGAAACAGCTCTTATCAAGGAGCGTGTAACTCTATGGTTTAACACAACTCCAAGAAGAGATACAACCATAGAAGTTTTGGATCAGGGAAGAGTCCCCATCTTGTTCTCCATTGAACAGATGAGAAATCTAAGAATGACCCTCGAGTGTAGTCCAACAGCTGACCTAGCAACGTGTGAAGCTTTCGGTTTGTATAAAACCCCTCTTCCGATTAGTACCAATAACCATTTGGTATTGGACCTTCTAGGCTTTACTTCCACCAGGAAGTACCTTCCTAAGTCAGGTACATCGTTCCGTGCGACGGAGACTGCTCTAGGAGCCAATAAGCCTTATGTTAGGATACCGGAAGGTCGCTGTCCAGCCTGTGCCGGACAGAAAAAGGCTCACACGTACCTCAAGGGTTGTGACAGAGCACCTGAGGGAGCAGCTGATCCACCACCGAAGAGGATTTCAGGCAAAAAGAAGCCTCTTTCATCTGATCCGGCAGAATCATCTGCCAAGAAACCTGATCCACCAGAATCATCTGGAGATGTTCCTGAGCCTTCCGGACCATCGGAACCATCATCAGGCTCTAGGGACAAACCTGCAGAATCCTCTGCACCGCATGGAACCTCCAGAAGAAGAAAGACTTGAGGTTCCATCTGCGAAGATAAAGACTCCAAAGGGTCTTAAAAACCTTCTGAAGAAAACCCGCAAATATGCGGACAAACCTCCTGTTGAAGAGAAGTCTACAGTCCCAGGAGCTGATGACGGGACGGAGGTAAGACCACTTGAGTCAAGAGAATACCCGGCTCCTGGCACAGACTCACCAACAGGTGAAGAGATTGTCGCAGAACCTTCGCCATCTCTTCCCATTGCTCTTCGCAGGATTCATGAGAAGCTTAAGGACCCTGTAGAACTCTACAAGCTTCACCTTAAGCACCGTCATATGAGTACGGATCAGTTCAAGCGACGCACAAAAGCCTTACAGATCCCAAAGGAGATCTACGAGCTATATGACCAACTGGTCAAAAAGTGTTCAGCCTGCCAGGAACATGTGAGAGCTCCTTCGAGAGCGAAGATTTCTGGTCTAAGATCAGAAACTTTCGGTGATCTCACCTTCGTAGATCACGGTGAGCTTCCAATTCCCGGCAAGGATAGTCGCTTAGTATTTCTTATTCTCTATGATGGAGCAACAAACTTGTTGACTGCCGAAGTAGTCCAGGATAAAGAAGAACATACTACAATGTCGATTATGAATGACTACTTTGAGAAATTTCAGATCAACCCAAAGGTTGTAGTTGGAGATCAAGCATTCATGACTCCAAAAATGGAGGCTTATTACAATCGGCAGAATATCAAGCCTGTGGCAACAGGACCTGGAACACCATGGCCCAACAGGGCCGAAGCTGCTGTAAGATTGCTGAAGCATCAGATTAAGCTCATACTTCAGATCCTGAAGGATGGTGACCCGCAGTATAACGGAATCACCATGAAGTATGGCAACCTCGTTCGCCAAGCATGTTTGGCAAGAAACTCTTCGATTACCTACGGAGGAGTTACTCCTTTGGAAATGGCCTTCGGAAGGCGTCCTCGAGATGTTATCACACCAGAGAACGCCGATCCCAATCAGTTGACAGGTAATCCAACTGATACGGAAGTCACTGCGAGAGCCATTAAGGAGCTTGCCAACAGGGCTTACCAAGAGGCACGCCAATCTGATGATCTGCGTAGAGATCTTGCAGCCAGACTGTCAATGACCCAAGGACCTTTCTCTTTGGGAGATAAGGTTTTCTACTGGTCAGAAGATAAGTCTAAGATTGGATCCACTGGGTCCAAACATGGATCTTGGCTAAAAGGTAAGGTGATCTCCGAACTCGGAGGATCCATGGTAGGTGTGGATCTTGGAACACGCATCGTCCGCGTCAATATCTCAAAACTGAGGAAAAATTATGACATAACATCTGATGTGGAGATTCCTCTCGCGCCTGATGAGGAAACTCTGACGTCAGAAGGTTCTGACCACGCAAGTTGCATGGTCACCTTCGATGCTTCCCTGCAGTCGACAGACCTAACGGTTCCACATCAAGAGTGTCACTGGCAGGTCACCAGTACTGGGAAGATTGATTTTCTAGAACTCTACGGCGGATCTCCCCGCATGAGTCACAAGGCTGCCCTATCAGGTCTTCGAGTAGGTCAGCCAGTCGATTTGCGTAGCGGTCTAGATCTTGAGCAACCACAAGGTCGCTCCAATCTTCTTAGGATCATCAAGGAACAAGAACCCACTATTATTGTTATGTCACCTGACCATTCTCAGTGGTCTAGCTGGTACTCACAGTGGAAGAAAGGCTCTGCCAAGAGACTTTCTGTTTTAAAATTCTGTGAATCGGTCGCAGACCACCAAATGAAGCTCGGACGTTACTTTGTTCTTGAGAACCCATACTACAGCAGGCTCTGGTCTTCACCAGAAGCAAAACGCCTGTTTTCTAATCATAAGATCAGCTATGAGGTCTGTAACCTACAGGCCTATGGCATGAAAGATCCAACAGGATACTATGAATCGAAATCTTCGATTTTTATGCACAACTTGCCACCGCAAGTTTTAATTCCTCTCCAGAGGCATTCTGCCAAAACGAAGTCTCCAACATCTCCACCAGGAGACGAAAAGGGTATTCAAGGCTACGGTCTTAAAACGAAACTCGCACAAGTGTATCCTTATGAATTCTGTGAGACCTTTGCCTCGTGTTTGGCAAGATTCCTGAAACGAGATGCGTATGCATCTCATCTGTCTTTAGTCACAGACATACTAGAATACTCTGGAGATGAATGCCTCCAGGGACTTTCGGAACTTCTTGATCAGGAGTATTCACTTTTGACGACAAATCCTCTCAAGGATTCGAAACTCCTGCAAGATCCAAAAATCAGATCACTTGTTGCTAGAGTAAATTCTTTATCGAGTAAAACTGAATTACCATTGCATCATTCCAAACCATCACCGTCCCTTGATGCCTTGGTGTCAGACATTACTCGCCTTAGATCAAGACTCTTACCAGGGTCTGGTTTCGAACAGTGTACTCTATACAGAGGTACATTTGGAACAGTCAAAGCACTCACCAGTGTAACTGATGGCGTTCTTGTCTTCTGGAACAAGAAGAAGCCCAATTCGACTATGACGTGTTGCTTGCCGCACCAGGTTTCCTGGAACAAGGTACACCCATCAACCTTCTCGGGGGTGCTATTCCAGATGACAGGCGGCAAGACTTCACCGTCCGTGCGAACACCGCCGGATGTAATCATGTCGGACGAAGAGGTTTCGCCGTCAGACCCGTCGGAACCAATGAGCACTAATCGCTCACGGATCACATCTGACGATGTTTCTATGCCGGAACCAGATCAGCCGATGCCTCCCGGCACGCCGCCGTCGCGTCCTCCTCCTCCCGTACCTCCACCGCGACTACCGGCCGTTTCCTCCGATGAGCCCGTGGCTCCTGCTCGGGCTAAGCCTCGCGTGCATCCGCCTCCTCGCGTTCCGTCTCCTCGGCGTCTGGGGGGTGATGTGTCGCCAAGGTCTTCATCGGAAAGGAAAGTTTCGCCGCACAAACAGAAATCACCTCCACAGGTGCCGACACCTAAACCTAAACCGAAGGCACATCCGCAGGGACCCATTCTTCCATTACAACAAGATGAAGAAGACACTGAAGAAGAACTGGTCCCAGACGACCCCGGACAACCGTCCGCTCCTCCTCACACTTCTGGTTCACCAGAACCGGAGAGCGATGCCGAGTCAGAGAACACAAGGTATTACTCTGATGAGGAAGGTGACTTGGTCGTAGATGAGAAGGACTGGGTCCTTCTCACAGAAGAACAGAAACTGTGCAGTAACACAGGTTCTTTCTCCATGCCTCGGTACATGCATGGCGGACCCGTGGACATCAGAGAGGTAACATCAAGAGTGAGGTCAGACCGAACACGGTATAAACCCACTAAAAGGTTTCGATCTGACATCCGTGAAGATTATGATCTTCTCACGGAAGAGGACAAGGCTTTATCTCTAAGTTCCTCCAGGAACTCAGCGAACTTAACCCAGAAGGCACAGCGGAAGGAGGCAACCGCCAAGGAAAAGCGTGAGATGAAGAAACAGTTTGATGAAGCGAAAGCAGCAGAATATCAGAGCTGGCTAGACAATGATGTCTTTGAGCTCGTCGATACACGGAAACTCGGAAACATCCGAAATTATGTCACTGGTCGATGGGTCCTGACTCTAAAAAGAGACAAGGACGGAAACTTCCTTAAGTGCAAGGCCCGATGGGTCCTGAGAGGTTTCCAGGATCGACAGAAGGACATTCAGCAAACTGATAGTCCTGCTGCGAGTCGCCCAGGTTTCCGCTTAGCGATTCAACTAGCAGCTAACAAGCTGTGGAATCTGACACACATCGACTTAAAGACTGCTTTCCTACAGGGTGAAGCCTATGATGAGTCGAGAGACATAATCTGTCAGATTCCTCCTGAAGCAGGTTATCCTTCCTACATTGCAGCGAGGATGAAGAAACCCGCTTATGGACTTAACGATGCACCTCGAAGATGGTGGAACATCGTTGATAAGGCACTCCTGTCTTATGGCCTGGTGCCAACCCGTGCGGATCGCTGTACATATGTTTTGTATGGTAAGAAGTCTGCAACAGCAGATGCTGAGCTCAAGAAGTCTCAGCCAAAGACCATGGAATCAGCGATTGACTATCTCCTAGATCCCATAGCAGGCAACAATGCCAAGGGTAGACAGGTACATGGAGTAGTCTGTTTGCATGTAGATGACCTGTGCATGGCCGGTGATGACACCTTTCGTAAGGCCGTGATTGAATCGATCAAAAAGGAATTTGCAGTAGGTTCTGAAGACACGAATGATATCATGTTTGTAGGACAGAGATTAGTCTGGAAGGATGCTACAGCATCAGTGCCAGCACATATCTCAGTAAATCAGAACCTAGCTGTTGAAGCTCTAGAAGAAATTGTTTTTGACAAGAAGCTCAACAATGAGCAACAATGCACACCACAGCAGCACACTGCTTATAGAAGTGTTTTAGGACAGATCAACTGGCTACAAAGCCGGACTCAAGCCCACATCTGTTATCGCTTCAGTAGGTGTGCGAGCAAGGCTGCCAAGCCTACTATCGGTGATATTCGAGAACTGAACAAACTTGTTAGGATTTTGAAGTCTACCGAAGTAGAATTGCGTTTTTGGCCGCTGAAAGGAAATCTCAGAATCCTCGGTTACCCTGATGCTTCCTACAGGAACAATGATGACAAATCATCTCAGAGAGCACATGTTATTTTCCTTGCTGAAGATCGAAATCCGAAGCTAAAAGGAATGAAACAATCAGCAGCAGCTGCTTCTTCCAAGAAGAATGATTTCTCTGAATCCTCTATCAAGGAAACATCCTCGAGAGGTAGCCTGGTGGACTATGAGTCTCACAAGATTACGACAACCACAATGTCCACAACAGTGGCAGAGCTTAACGCACTGATGCGTTGCTTTGGTACCTGCCTGTTCCTCAAAGGACTTTGGGCAGATCTCTCATCAGAGACCGTACCTATACATATCAGAACAGATGCGAACAATCTTGTGACAACAGCAGGCACGACACACCTTCCAGAGCAAAAGGAAACTCACCATCTTATACAGATGCTTCGTAAGGAATCCAACTCTGGATCTCTAGATGATCTAGCTCATGTAAGCTCGAAGTACTGCCTAGCTGATGCATTAACAAAGCATTCGGCACAACCTGATGAGCTTATCAAGGCTCTGGAAACAGGAAACTTACCAGAAACAGACATTCATCCACCCTTCCGTGAACTCCTTCAACATAAAGCTTTCACTGTTCGGTGGATTATAGACAACCTTAGGAATGCCGCTACAGCGGTAGCCTTCCTTGGAATTGATGTCTCAACAGAGATTTACCGATTATTTTACTGCCAAGGAACATGGTGGTAGTCTGTTTGCGGGTAGCACAACCATGTGCTGGATTTTCTATTTAGACTGTTTTTCGTCTAAAAGAAAATTTGTGTCTGCAAGCTGCGTTTTCATCAAGATCAGACATGTTCATGAGAACTATATGTTCTATACCATCCGCAGCCGCTTTCAGCCTCGAGCCTCACAGCAACTAGCCTTTTGAGCTAACCAAGCATTCCTGATCTCGTTTGGTCATCGTGCCGTAATGAGCACACGATCAAATTTCCGTAGCCGTGATGGATACGCCCTACCAAGGGCAGAACAGGCGTACCATGAGCGACATCCACACATGGATAGCTCTTACCCCGAGTCTCGTCGGGACGCATCACGTCGACACACCGAACACGGTGGACACCGATTTCACAGACGTGAGAAAAATAACGAGCCTCCGTACATTTACATGGGTCACCAACAGGTGTTCAATCCGCGTCCAAGAGATCTTGCTGACTTGATCTTACGATGTGGCCATGCGAGTCGAGCAAAGCTCACTCCAATCTCCAAACATGGAGTCAGGCTCTACGAAGGAGTCCTCCAAGGACCATGGGACAATAGTCCCCTTTTATACTGGGATAACAACGTGGGCAATCACGCTCGTGATCCACGCCAGTTTTGTACGATGCTTGCACATCACCTTCAGACTAGCCTCCCACAGGAGGTAAAACAATGTGTTAGTCTTGATGCATCTGGAGAGTATGACTATTCCTCCTCAGTGCCAAGACTGGTGGAGGTAACAGGTCTCTCACCAGAGATGTGCTTCCACATTCTCTCCAAGACCAACAAGGTCGGAAGGTGGTTAGCACACTCAACAAGACACCTTCAGAATCAGCGCCAAGATCTCTTTGCTGGCCAACACAATTATCTTCTGGACATGTCCAAGTTGGCCGATGCACAGCTCGCACAATATTCACCACAAGAGATCGCGCTTGGTGTTTTACTTAACACTAAGTCCAGGTTCGTGGTCACTATGGTTTATGACCAAGATGGCAGGGCTGAAACAACAGTTGCCGCCGTTACCATCCCACAGGATGCAAATGTGATGACCATGACCAAACTTTACCTCTCGGCAGTGGGAGGACACGGTTCACGAAGAACTCTACCAAGAGCTGAAGAACCAGATCCCGAAGAAGAGAGGCCAAGGTCACACATGACCATCTCAGACTTCATGGCAACGGGGAGCAATCCTGTGCAGTCCCATGCACAACGTCTCTCCACTAACGCGCCAAGGCCCGTAGGCATGGAAGATTTTGTTCGACAGAACAACCCTTGTTACATCATGCATGCCACGGACTTACAGGCACTATCCTCAATCCTGAGGCATGGTCTGGTACCATCAAACCTCTTATCTCAGGTGGTGACCTCACCAGGTCTTCAAGCTCTCGTGAATGAAAACAGTCGTTCCAACAGGGACACTGTTCAGTTTTCATCGCTAAACCTGGCGAATCCTAATCCGACTTTGCTGCGTGCCAACAAGGCACTGCTTCTAGTATTCGACGCAAATAACGTAGTGAACGAAGTCACAAACATGTGGCAGTCGCAAGCAGGGATGTTTGCTACACCAGAGGTAGTGCATGCCCGTACTCTTAGCGCCGTATTTGCACCCTCTGAAACACTCTGGGTATCATCGCAATACGATGAGCTCAAGAGCATCGGACCATGGTGGGCAGACCACTGCTCCGAACAAATGCCGTCAGCGACTTACGAGTCGAAGAAATGGTGCTCAAATTACGGCAAGGAGATCGAATCGACACTTCGCAAGATGTCAAGGCGAAATCTGCCTCCAGAGCCTCCCAAGGCTAGATCTTCTCACAAGAAGTCTTTCTCTCTGCCAAATACAGAGGCTGACACAGCTCCAAACCAGGAGCAAACCGCTTCTGCAGGTGAAGTACCTCCGAACACGGAAACTACTGCAAAGGAGATCCACCCGAGATCCAAGCTCGCCCGGCAGGCCGAGGCCGACAAGGATCCGGACAGTCTTATGGGACAGCTCTGGAACTCCGACGGCACCAGAAGCGCCACTGAAGTTCTTAAGATAACGACAGGTCACAAACCTCCAGAACCTGTCCAGGATACTTCTGCCAACGTAATTCCTCCCAAGGAAGAATCTTCTGGAACAGAGACGGAACCTGAGGAACCAGATCCTAACCAGGATTGTGACGAAGAATCAGACGCTGAGTCGGCATCAAGCGAAAAGAGCGAGAAGAGCGAAAAGAGCTCAAAATCTTCGTCATCCTCAGAACTCCGAGTTGATGTTAATCCGTCTCACAAGACGAACTCTGCACCTGCAGCATCAGAGGAGAAGAAAGAATCTCCCACGAAAGAGATCACAGAGAAACTTGAGAAGGTCAAACTTGACCAACCAAAGCCTGAAACAGAATATGTTCAGAGTTCAGACGAAGAGCCAAGAAAACCAAAATCTCCTAAAAAGGAGAAGGAAACATTCCTAGTTCTCTTCGATCCTGAAACAGAAACCTATTATCGAGTCAACAGAAGCAAGCTCAACCTCGAATACGAGGAACCTGCTGATGAGGAAGATCTCGTAAGAGAACATGAGCGCATCAGCGCTCGGATTCGAGAAAATACCAAGCACCGAATTTCGAAGTCACCGTCTAACCCGGCTATGCAACAGGAAATGCAAGAAAGAATCTGGGTTAGTCGATGGAATCGAAAAATCCGAAGTCCACTCATGATCAAAGATTCTGAGGCTCCTGACGAAGAGGAGTGGGACAGACCCAGAGAGTCAGCATCTTCCTCCTCTGCGCCTCCTAACAAGGAGAGATTTGTAGGAGTACGCAGGACAGCCATGAGCCTTAACCAAAGGATACGAATGTTGCCTCGACCAGACAATCCTCTCTGCGATCTCTGCAAACAGCCTACAGGCTATTTTTGCTATTCCTGTGGAACGATTGTATGTGCAGACTGTCGACTTACCCCACAGGGTAAACAACGGATGTGCGAGTGCGTCTTGCCAATCGATTGCCTTGAGACCTCCAAAGTGAGAGCAGGAATGACCTCAGAAGAGCGTCAGTTTTTATACGAGGCCATCCTCACACATGAGGACGTAGATTTGGCAGTTCAGAAAATCAACATGTATTGCGAACACGCAAGAAGTCTGTTCGAAAAGGACCATCCAGGCGTTGATCCATACAGCCTTGATGATATTAGGAACAATCCTCCGAATACGTATGACAGCTCCACAGAGGCTCCAACCCTGGAGGAATATAAGAGCGTTAACAAGAGTCACATCAACATCAAGGACTCTAGAACAAGCCACCCGGCTTCTTTTCTCACTCTTACTGGCCACGAAGACAAACTGGTGCTCGACGCACATTACGAGATAGTTCGCAATAGGATGGCCGGTGTTAATGAGAAGAGAGAATACATTGAAGGCTCAAACCCAGACAGCGTATCGCTGAACCTAGTGGTATTCAACTGGGGAAATATGGATCGAGCGCCGGTGCCCGCAGGGAATCCCAAAAAGAAGCTCAAACCTGAGAAGGGATTCGATTATCACCCTCTTATTGACATGTGCTTCAACAATTCAGCTCATATTACCCTCGTACTCGAGGCAGGAGCACTTGCGTCAGAGTACTCAATCGCAACCATGCGAAAACACGAATACAGAGGGATGCTAATCCACTCTCCTCCCAAGGAGCCTGAGGCACCCTCAATGTACATCGGAGTCAAGGGTGACCCAACGACAGACATCGCTCTCGTCCACCACTTTTACCGTCATCGAACAATGAAGCCTAAGAATGGTGGTACCAAGAAGCGACTGTGGGCATGCCACGGTGCGGTGTGCCGCCTCACATTCGGGTACCACAGTACCATACCAGAGGCAAAAGAATGGGTCCACCCAAATTCTGGCCAAAGGATGACGAGAGACGAGTTCATGCAGATTATCGGATATGATCCACTCAAGGGCAAAAATCCTGACAAGGATGGACCCACTGATGGCTCTTACCTCTCACCAGAGGCGTGCCTGACACTGTCGACCCTCGACCCTTCGCCGATTCTCTGTGAATGGAACGGCCATGTCGAGGGTGATGAGCCACCAGAGGAAGACTTTGAGACATACGCAGAGATCTTCTCACAAGAAGCATCTAACGATCTTGACGAGATGTGGTGTACAAAAGGGCCTTACAAGGTCATCACCATCGCGATCGTCCATTTCAACTCGTTCATGACTCATAAGGAAGAACAGAGACGCGAACTGGTGAACGCGTTCCTCAACGAGGTTCTCCCTTTCAAACCGGATGTGATAGCGGGAGATCTCAACAATATTGCGTCGAGGCTCACCTTAAAAGGTGGAGACGTTCACCCGCGAAACAGTTTGTTTTCTCTATACCTGGAAAAGAAACTTGCAGCATTCAACAGAATAGCAGGAAGGCACTCACAAGTGCGACATCTTTGCTTGAACAACTCCGACCAGCACAGACTGGCACGTGCAGATCGTCTACCGGCGGACCCGGCGAAGAAAGTTGCTGACCTTGACTGTATCAACAGTTATATCCTTGACTGGAGTAAAACGCCGCACACGGCGTCACCTAGTCCAAGAGAGGTCACACCTGCCGCTGAAAGAACATACTGGGAACGAATCTCAGATATGTGGCAGGACACGAACAACAACAGGGATATTGATATCCGTCTGTTTGTTTCAGTCAAGCAGTACTATTCAACTTTTTCTAACCTTGACCTATGGTTGGGTCCCACTGACAAAGATTGGCACAGCCCACTGGGCTTCACGATACAACCAATCCTTACAAAAGGGAAACACAACCGGTCAGATGCCCAGGTCCAGAAGATCGCTGACAAGCGAAAGGCTTACAAGCAGCGTAATGCTGAATACTGGGGTTACAACGATTCATTCGTTTACTCATCCGGCAACAGCTGGTACGACAAATCGCAACCATCAGGTAGCCATCACAGATACGGAAGATTCTGGGAGTGGCCACAGCCTGAACGTCCCAGCGAGCCTGAAGGTCCTCCTCCAAGAAGGAACCAGGAATCATCGTCCTCTTCACAACAAGATCTACCAAGATCAAGGTCCAGGCCTCAAAGAACCAATATTGTTGACAAGCTCAACATGTCTTTGGAAGAGCTGGATGGACTAGAAGAAGAACCGTCACCAACAAAAAGTGACATCGAAGAACACGAAAGAGAAACATCAAACTTGATGTCTGCTCAGAGAGATGAAGAGGAACAAGAGGACGAATCCTCCAGTCGGAGAAGAAGAAGGAAGGCATCGCGTCCACCGTCTGCTCCGAGCGGCAAGGCACTCAGAACAGCTGCAACAGCAGCGGGGTTGTCGGGCTGGTTCGGACACCGCAACCGAGGTGGAGCAAACGCAGAGTCTACCAAGACTGATGAAACTTCACTTCCAGACTCACTAACCAGTGAGCAAGACTTCTCCGTCTTCAGCATCACGTGGAATGTGTTCCTGCTGCTAATGGGCTTACACTGGATGTGGAAACAGATCACCAGGCCTCCTACCAGATGTATGGAGCGCCAACAACCAAAATCAAGAGCAGCAGCGAACCAAAGAGTTCCATTCCTCGAACCCGAGGATGAACCGCAGACGCGTGAACCTTTAGGACCCAACAGGGTCAATTCCGGAGAAACAACTGATCTGCGACCTATTTGGCATACTTCCCGAAGCGAAGTCTACCATCTCTCAGACAGCTGTTACCAGCTCAAGCAAGCAAGAGATGTTTGCAGGAAGGTGCTGTGCAAAAACTGCCTCCATGCAGTACAAGTTGCGGAGATTCGCAGGAATGATCCTTTCCAAAGAGGTGATACACGACCACGTGGCACCGAAAGAGACATTGAGCGCTTCCAGACCTACGATGATGCAAGTAACACTCCTCACATGACACAATTATTCCAGGATGCCTTGCATGCACAAATGGCCGAGGAAGCCATGCAGATTACCTATACATCGATCCCCAAGGGATCCTCGGCAAAAGCCAGAGGTACATCTGCACTCTCAAGTGCCGCATCGTCATCAGCGCCCAAGGCAATGCCACCAGGGCCTAACAAGGCAAACATGTCACCTCCACCTAAGAGTCCTCCGCCAAAGGCGAAAGGAACAGTACCTTCTGCTCCTCCGAGACCAAAAGGACCTACCAGAAGAGGAGGTCAAAATCGGCGTATTCAACGAAAGGCAGCGAGAGAAGCCCACAACAGTGGACTCTGCACTTATGCAGACGCTGCACTTGACGAAGCCAATCAAGGCCAGGCAATTAACGTTACGTGCCGAAACATAGTATCAAGACATGTCAGCTCTATCGATGCAACGGTAGAAGCAGCCGGCCAGTTTACACAACGCGTGCTACAGCACGTAGAAACATATGATGAAGAGGAACCGTGGAGCACGGAGTTCCTACCAGTCGTGGAAGTCCTATTCAGGAACTTAAGCGGCGACGAAACAACTGTCATACATGACAATCAAACGGTAACTATGCCTCTTGCGAAATACACAGACCTCCTCAGAATCGCACAAGCATTGCGAGGCTCTATCCAGAGAGACAAGGAGGAAAGAAAGGAACATCTTGACACCATCCAAGATACTCTATCCAGAGTGGAAATCCTTCTCGCAGCACTGAAGGACTCAAGGACAGTCTTCAACCAACTGGTCCATTCCTCACTAGAGATCGAGCGAAGAAATAACAATCTCAAGAATGTCCTCGAGACACTTTTTGATGACCAAAGTTCTGAGGAAGACCAATCAGAATCTGACAATGAAGAAGTCCTAACTCCTTCTGCACCACAGTACTGGAATAGCCTTTATGCCCACGCCTTATCTCCTTCAGGAGATGAAAGTGAAAGATCATGGGCGTCCTCAGACGGACAGCTTGAAAGAAGAAGGGCTGAACGGGCAAAGGCTAAGCAGCCGCAACCGGCAAAAGCCAAGGCAACTCCAGTCAGCTCACAAGCTGCACCAAAGGCCGAGCCAAAGGCGACTACATCCAACCATGGATATGATACTGCAGATGCCGCCTTCACCAGGGCTGAGAACAGATTACTCGGAATCTTTTCAAGTTCCGAAGAAGATCACTCAGACCCGGATGAGCCACATCCGAACGTCTATGCTCGAGCCTATGATCCAAACCTGGATCCGAATCTGAGATAAGAAAATTCTCAGAGTTTCACAACAGTGAATCACAAGGCTCTAACAAGAGCACAATGAAGGGCTGCATAATTCGGTAGTAGAACATCACCAGACCTGATCTTGTACAGATGATCTCTCTGACAAATATGCATGAGTGTGTGTGCAAAATGAGTGGAGTGTCCTCAGCAGTGTACTTCAGTGCTATACCTAGCATACATAATATGCTGTTTTTATAATGAGTCCAAAACTCCGCAACTGTGACAGTGGGCATAACAGTATATGTGTGAATGTGCGGCCATGCTTTCGGTAAAAGAAAATTAGTGTCTGTTTGAAACCATAAACCTCTAAAGGGGTAGCTCTAACAGGTACCTACAGCAATGGCTGCATGCTCATACATATACATTCCGCTGCCCATTGGCTCACAGTGGTTTTACCATATTGAGACAAGACAAGCTCTCCTTGCGTAGCAAGACAAAACAACTACTGTCCGTGTGCAGGGCGCTGCCCTTTGATCCTTAGGGAATAAACTGGTCATACACCTCCTTACAAGGAGTATCCCTTGGGGGTGTATCGGCACAGGGGGGGGGGGTCGGTGGCCAGGTTTGGGTCACTGGCGAGGGGATTAAGAGGTGGGGAATAGGAGAATCCGAATAGGAACCTCTGACCGCTTCGGCCGGGGCCGAGGCGAATTATAACCCTACTTACTAAGTCCCATGATCCTTTAAGTAGATGAACGCTCATGTACAGAGCCCTCTATCCGACCGGTATGTGTTGTGAGCTGAACGGTGCGTTCTTGCAAGATACGGGTCTGAAGTATTAGGAGCTGTACCTTCCTAATTCTTCACGTAGACACCACTTTTCACGGTATTTTGATCTTTTGCGCAGTTTAATAGGGGGTCTTGTGACGCAGTGGTGTTATAGGGTGTTGCGACGGTTCTACAAGAGTTTTGTGCGGGTTCCAGGAGAGGTTGTAGGGGCTATGTGAGCGTTCTATGGAAGGACTTTTGGGGTTTGGTAGAAGTTATATTGGAGGTAACTTGTTAAGGGTTTAGGGTACTATAAGGGGTTGTTTTAAAGGATCTATAGCGGCTCTATACGTTCTATAAGCGTATTACCTAGTAGCTGAGTAGGTAACTTTAATCTTCGGGGGTTAATAAAATCCTACTATAATTGAAAAGGTTTACCCTTTCTGGGCTAGGGTACTCAGCTCCTAAGGTTATAGAAGAGGTTGTTCATTGCATTGTGAGGTGTCTACACGAGGTTGTATTATGTCTTGGAAGTGTTCTTTAAGAGTTTTTTTGTTCGTTTCAACGGCACCTACAAGAGGTTTCAAAGGATGTTGTGAGGTTGCTCTATAAGAGGTTTAATGGAGATTTGTGACGCCTCTGCCAGAGAAATTCGTGAGGTTTACTTTGGGTACGGCCCCCACTCAGTAACGGTTGGATAATATTCATAATACAGATATATAATGCCCTTAATAGTAGCCCTATTATAGGCTCTTCGTGTATGGGGGCCGCACCCAAGGTTTACTCTACAGCAGGTTTGATAAGGTTGCGGTGAGGGTTCCAGAAGAGCTTTTTCTCTTTTTCCGATGGGGTGCAGGCCGACGGCCTTTATGTCAAAGCCCATATCAAGCCGTGCAAAACCCTGACAAGCGCAATAAAGCCCAGGGACTCGCCTTCTAAGACATGGAAAGGCACACAAAGTTTTACACACCACTTCAAAGCCTTACCCAGCAAACACTATAAGGCCGTGGCCGGCTCAGAGAAACCTTATAGACCCTAAAGAAAGGTCCACGGTGGTGAGGATGCTTTCATCAACATCAAATACATGCCCCTTGGCTGAGAGCTCTGGTGCTTCGGGATTTCAAGGGTTGTGTTTGATTTTGGCCGGGTTTTTATTGGATTTAGACTTAGAGCTCAGGGTTTAAGCCCTAAGCCCTACGCCATACATGCTGACCTCTAAACCGCATTAACTTTAGAGTCTACCAGGATCCCAAATAACCTATCTTTTTAGGAGATATACCAGGAAATCATAATACCCAGAGCCTCCAAACCCCCTTAATTAAGGAATATAGCTTAAATCATAGTAGGATCCCTATTATAATTTAAGGTCTATTCCCTAATTAAAGGGGTTTTGGAGGTTCTGGGTGGGAACCCCGGTGATGGAAGGTTTTACAGGGTCCCGGTAGCTTTAGCCACCCTGAAGCCTAAACCGTGACCTCTAACCCCCGTGTTTAGGGTTTAGGGTTGTGGGTCTAGGGTTTAGGGTTGTGGGCTTAGGGTTTAGGGTTTAGGGTTTAGGGTTGTGGGGTCTAGGGTTTAGGGGTGTGAAGTTTCAGGCTATCGGGCTCTACGAGATCATAGCGGGTTGCCGATAGAGACAGAGGTCTGTCTAAATTCAAGGGAGTCTCCCTAGGGTTTACGGAGACGAAGCGATTTTATCCACATTCTGGACCTAAGTGATCATATACCACATTCTGGCCAAGGGTCTAAATCAAAACATCAAAACATCTAGGGTTAAGGTTTCAGTGAGTGAAGCGACGGTTTGCGGGTTCGGCCGCCTTGCGCCGAGTTATGGGCAGGCTGTCGCATGCTACCCAAAGCACTATCCCTCAGGGTGCTTGTCCAAATAGTATGTACGTTGGCCTTAACGTAGTCCATATATCGGTACTTTGCTCCCTTTTTGGGTCCCTGATATAGTACGGCACCTAATATTTAGGGTACTTAAAAGCGACCATAATTTTGACAGCCACCCAGAAGTATTCAAACTAAAATCCTATCCCCTACACCCCAAACCACCCAAAGACTAAGGGTGGCTAAAGCCGCTCAAAACCCACTTCTATCTTACCATCTGTCTGGAGGACGTCAATATGATTAGACTAATCGGAGTACTTAGCAAAAGTATCCCCTTGCAGTGCTTGTGAAACTGTATTATCATACACCAACACTCCTTTTTGTATTATCATGGCCCTTGTTGCAATCTTTACAGTAAGACCCTAAACCCTAAACCCCAAACCCCTAAACCCTAAACCGTAAACCCTAAATTAAGCCCTTTAAAAAAGGACCTGACTTGAACCCTTGAGAAGACTGAGGGGCCTCTGATCAAAGGGGAAAAGGAGGTACCCTTAATGGGGACCCCTACCCTATAATGGGCCATATAATCTAGGATGCCCCGTAGTACCCTTATTCCCTTTTTTTTTGTAGTCCTAGGTTCCTTATAAAGTTACCCAATACCAAAAAGAGAGGCCTTTTTATTCTTAGGTTACTGGGTATCCTAGGTATATAATAGCTATATTAAGGGTATACACCTAGGGTCCTTATTAAGGGTCCCTCCTTTTACCCTTGGATTTACTGGCTTTTGAGTTGGGCCGAGTCGAGGGACGCGATTTCTGCATACACCCCGAACCCTCATCCTCTAAATCGCTGACCCAAAGCCCTGAGCACTAGAGTCCCAAACGGTTAGCCGAAATCTCTGTACCACAAGCCCAAATCCGTAAGCCTCCTGAACCATAATTAAGCTCCAAACATCATCCCAAGCTCCAAACCCTGCTGAACATTGTTAAACCTTCCGAAACCCTGGCAGTGCCATATTTAGGGTTTAGTGTTCAGGGTTTAGGTTTAGGGCTGTAGGGTTTTGGGGTCTCTCATGAGCACCAGTAAACCCAGGATAGTACACCCCAACCCCCTATAGGCCCTAAACCCTAAAACCCTAAACCCTAAACCCTAAACCCTACACCCTACACCCTAAACCCTGAACCCTAAGCCCTAAGCCCTAAACCCTAAACCCCTACGCCCCAGACCCCTGAAGCCCGAATCCGCAGAGCCCCAAACCCCTAAACCCTAAACCCTCTTAGCAACCTAACCCTTTGAGGAACCCCTGGAGGAACTGGGAGGTTCCTGGGTAGTTATAAGTGGGCTTATAAGTCCCCTAACATGGGTAGTTATACTTTAAGGCTCTTGGAGACTTTGTTACTTTGTTCCTTTTTTGGTTCAGGTCTTCTTTTATAGGGGTCTCCGAAAAAGTAGTTTTTTGCTTACCTTCCAAGGGGAGTAGAGTTATAAGTCCCCTAACATGGGTAGTTATAACTATAGTTACCTTACCACTTGTAACTGCCCATGAACCTCCAAGTAGGGCCTAAGCCCTATACCGCTATACCCTTATAGATTCCCTATAGATGCCTTTAGAGGGACCCTTAAAGGAACCTTTATGAACCTCCAAGAACCCTCAGCAAAGGATCCCAACCTACGAGAGTTGTGTCCGAGCGTGAGTGAGGCGCCGGCGGGAAATCGGGGAAAGCCTAAACCCTAAACCGGGGACATCGAGGGACCAGGATTTCGGGCTTAACTTAGGCCTCCTCTAGGGTTCCTTCAAAGGCATCCTTTAACGGGATCCATAAGGGGTCTGGTTAAGGGTTTAGGGGTTTACGGGTTTAGGGTTTAATTAGGGTTTAGGGGTTTAGGGGTTTAGGGTTTGGTGTTTAAGGGTTTGGGGGTTTAGGGTTTCCTTTGTCATCGTTCTGTAGCATTTTGCACTTTCATGGGTACTTAAGCCCAACCATGAATTTGAACGATCGGTTCAGAGTTTAGGTTCGAGGGTGGGGTGCGGGTTTAGGGTTTAAGGGTTGCCTTGTTGGAGGTTGCCTGACAAAGAACAGACAGATCGCTTAGGGTTTCCTGTACGACATACACAGAAGCCCTGCCTTATTCAGGAAGGCACGGTTTAGGGTTCAGGGTTTAGGGTTTAGGGTTCAGGGTTTAGGGTTCAGGGTTTAGAAGGACTGTCGGCTTAGTAAGTGGGTTCTGCTTGGGGCTTCAGATAGCCCAGTCGTAGTAACCTTGATTGGGATACTTTAGAAGCTGCCCCCACCCTGTAATAGTGACTATAAGGATGATATTAGGGCCCTATTATATTCCTATTATACCACTATTACAAGGTGGGGGCCCCTTCTACGGGATACTCCTATACACCTAGAACGCTGCCGCTTACTAAGTCCCCTGATCCCCAAACCGCAAAACCCGAAACCCCTAAACCCTAGACCCTAAACCCGACACCTTAAACACCGTAACCCTAAGCCCTAAACCCTAAACCCTAAAACCCTAGACCCTAAACCCTACACCTTAAACACCGTAGCATCAAGAAGCCGAAGGCAGGGATTCGCCAACAGCGGTACCGGGAGCTTCGCGTTCCTTGGCCGGCTGAGCCGAGCAGGTTCCATTTATTTGTAGCCCTGGGGTCCTTATTAGGGGTACTTTTAAAAGGATCTATAAGGGTTCCTTAAAGGGATCTATAAGGGTTCTATAAAGGGATCTATAAGGGTTCTATAAAGGGTTTAGGGTTTCCGAAAATTAGGGGCTAGGATGCCCAGTAGTACCCTTATTCCTTTTTTTGTAGTCCTAGGTTCCTTATAAAGTTACCCAATACCAAAAAGAGAGGCCTTTTTATTCTTAGGTTACTGGGTATCCTAGATACGGTTCCTACTATTTAGGGTATGATAGTAGGGTCCCCTATTTTCGGAAACTCCGTTTTTCACCGTGAGTGTTAGGGTTTTGGGTTTCTGGGTCTTTAGAGCTTGCCAGTGCAGGCATGCGAAAGAAGGCTGAATCGGTACTCTAAGGCCTAGGTGTGCCTCTGTCACGATTTTTCGGGTGTGGTCTTCCATGCTTCTCATCATTTCTCTTGCCCGCTGGATTAGACGCTTAGTGTTCAAGGGTGAAAGAGACTGATTGACATGCTGCTGCCCGACGACTAAAGGACTTTAGTATCAATACATGGCATAATGGGAATACCTATGCAACATGCGGAGAATATTTAATCGTCGTGTTGTATTGGTCAGAGGAGGAAGTTTGGGATCATGATCGTGGCACTGCTACCGGTACCACGACCCACACCTTTCCTTCTGGTGTGACTGCCTCTGCCAGGACTCCTACCGCTACCGTAATACATTACCACTACTCATATCCTCCTCCTACTGCCATGTTCACTGCTACTTCTCCAATTGCTACTCGTGTTTCTTGCTCCTACTACCACTAACTACAACAACAACAACTACTACTACTACTACTACTACTACTACTACTACTACTACTACTACTACTACTACTACTACTACTAGTACTACTACTACTACTGCTACTACTTCTGCTACTACTACTACTACTACTACTCCTACTGCTGCTGCTACTACTACTACTACTACTACTACTACTCCTACTCCTACTCCTACTCCTACTCCTACTCCTACTCCTACTCCTACTCCTACTCCTACTCCTACTCCTACTCCTACTCCTACTCCTACTCCTCCTACTCCTCCTACTCCTCCTACTCCTCCTCCTCCTCCTGCTGCTGCTGGTGCTGCTGCTGCTGCTGCTGCTGCTGCTGCTTTACTCGCACTTCTGCACTTGTGCAAATCTACACTTCCATCCATATCCCTGCTGAGAGTTCTTTGAGATAGCAAAAGTGCTCCTGAGGCTATGGTCTCACCGGGGAGGGCATTACTGAGAGAGACGTGCCACGTTTCGGGCCGTGAGCAAAGCTCAGAATGCACCTCACGACAGAACCTCTGCACTCTCTTCGCTGTGGGGTTTCCATTCTAGAAGCAGTTTCGGATTCACCGGAAACCTGCACAGAAGGTGTGCATCGTTCTGTAGGTCTCTCCTACTCCCGAGGCTTCTGACCATGCAGGGCCGTTTAGCCCTTGTTCCGTGGGCTTGAAGATGCAGTAGCGTGGGGTAACACGGGCAGCAGTGCACGTTTGTGACAGTAGGAGTGAGGCAGTTGCAGCATCAGTAAAGCATGCAGATGTCGCATTGGTTGCAGTCATAGTAGTCGTCTACGCCGTCGTCGCAACGGCAGCAGCAGCAGGAGGAGGAGGAGGAGGACGAGGAGGACGAGAAGGAGGATGAGGCGGAGGCAGAGGGCTGGCAGCGTACCAAACGGCAGTATCATCATCAAGATCGGCGACGAATCGCACCGGTAGCGGTCATAGTTTCCACAGGAGCAAGACGAACATTCCCTAGTGCGACAAGTACAAGGATAAGACCGTGCTACTGTAGCAATCCTGGAAACTCCGCTTCAACTGTCCAGGAGAATAGTTCAGGGTTTCAGCATCGCACTCTCAGGACTGCAAACCGTAAACCCAAGCCCCTCGACACCCGAAACCCCTCGTGTACGGCGTGAGGCGTAGGACGCTTGCCTTTCTGCGACATCCTTCAAAGTTGAGGGGTTTGGAGACAAGAAGAGATGAAGAGATGGTTTAGGGCTAAGGGCCCAGAGAGTTCACAGGATCGTGGATTCTTGTGCAGTTTTTGCAGGGCATGTTGGAGCATTTAAATTTATAGATCCCTCATACAGCCCTGATGGCCTTATAGCTATACTTCACCGCTACCCTTATAGATTCCTTATAGGCCCGAAGATCAGAAGCGACCTCTTCGACAAAACCCGGCTGCGCTGGGCTCGACGCAGAATTTCTGAGCAGAAACCCAACAGTACCCTAAACCCTGAATCCTCACATCTTTGTTTAGGGTTTAGGAGTTTAGGGTAGGGTTTAGGGTTTAGGGTGGTTTATCATAGGGACCCTCAGGGGGGTTGAGGGGAGGGGGGTCAAGGGACAAAACTCCAAACCTTATTAGGGGCTTATTATGGGCATAAAGGCCCCCGTACCCCCAAAGAGTCCCCATGAGTTTAGGGTATATGTTTTGGAGCTGAGGGTTTTGGGGTCTAGTGAGGTTTTGGCGTCTAGTGTTTCGGGGTTTGGGGCTTAGTGTGTCTTGGGGTTTAGGGTTCAGTGTTCTGGGGTTAAGGGCTCAGGGTTACAGGAAGCCCAACCATCCAAGAACCCTTGATGGGAAGAATGAGCCCAACTCAGTCCGAGATGGCATCCCTCTGGAAGTCACCTGGGGCCCTGTTTAAAGGTTCAGACATACTCCTAGACTCCTAGACTAGGTATCAATTATGAGATAATTGTTGATTTCCCTGATGGTTTAATATAGAGCCTTAACTATGATCATTTTTGGGGGGCGGTTGAAAACGGCACCTAGTAGATTGTTTCGGTGGTATACTTGTCCCATTGCCTGGTTATTAACCTCGAGAAATATTCCCTGACTCGCCTTGGGCCTTGGGCTTGGGTTTCAGGTTAGGCATAGGAGCTTTTTTGCATGTGTTGGCATGCAATTTGGGTTTAGGCTGCAATGCAGTGTGTACTGATGGGTTTGGGGCTTTTGGTTTGGGGCTTCATGTTCGGCTGGAGAGTGTTCCGTGAGTAGTTGGAAGGTGAGAGAACGATTTAAATGGGGTTGTGGCTTAGGGTTTAGGGTCTCGGATTTAGGGAAGAAGCAGCAGCTTTTGCTAGCCCCCAAACCCGAAACCCTAGACCCTCAACCCAAAGTCCTCAGCCCCGGCTGACTGACAGAGTCTTCGGTCTCATCGACCAAAGGGCAGGCGCTGAGTTGCAGTCTGATGTCTCGCAATCTCTGCCTGCAGTCCGATGGACGTGTGTTCACTCGCAATTGCAGCTTCGAGGGCTCTTCCCCACTAAACCCGAAGCAGTACTACCGGAAGGTGTCGTAGTAGGCGTCGTAGTAGTCGTCGCAGTAGTGGTAGTGGGAGTGGTAGCGGTGGGGGTGGCAGTAGTCGTCGTGGTGGTGGTGATGATGATGGTAGTAGTACAGCAGCCCCTCGTGGCCTGCGTTGCCAGGAACTTGATCGTCACCAGGTATAGGCTCAGGCCCCAAATCCTAAACCTAGCCGACTGTCGCCCCCACTCCCCCAAACTCCCCCAAATGAGTCAACGCCTAAATCCATACTAACATCCGAACCCAAGACCCTAAAACCCGAAGCCCCAAACCCTAGCCTTCAAGCACACAGACCCTTTAATTTTTCTTGGGGGTTCCGTATTATAACTCCACTGTTGAGGAGCCCGACACCCTATTCTAATTATCAAGGCCTCTACGTTGTCGCCTAAACCCTAAACCCCAACCCCTAAACCCCTAAACCCCGAACCCCCAAAACCACCAAAACCCCAAACCTGCTAAACCCCTAAACCCCGAACCCCGCAAACCCCGAACCCGCTGAACCTATAAACCCCTATATAAACCCTAACGCCCCTAAACCCCTAAATCCCTAAACCCCTGAACCCCTAAACCCTAAACCCTAAACCCCCTAAACCCTAGACCCCTGAACCCCCTAAACCCCCTAAACCCCTAAAACCCCTAAACCCCTAAACCCCCTCAACCCCTAATTAACACCCTAAACCCCTACACCCCTAAACCCCCTACACCCCCTAAACCCCCCGAACCCCTTAAACCCTAGATTAACCTCCTCAAAACTTAGGGGTACTTAGTTTTTTTTCAATTTTTTGTTATTATAATTCCTAAGAAACAGCTAAAAAAAATTCTTGCCCCCTAAACCCTAAACCCTAAACCCTAAACCCTAAACCCTAAACCCTAAACCCTAAACCCTAAACCCTAAACCCTAAACCGTGAGAAAAAGGGCCCTCAGAGTCCCTCCTCCAGTCCTCCTGGGGCGCAGATGCGACACCCAGGATTAGGATGTCCTTAAGGGGGGGTGGTCCAAGGGGGGTAGGTAACCGAGTTCGGGCTTCAGAGTTTTTAGGGTTTAGTTAGGGTTTTGGGGTTTAGGGTTTGGGGTTGAGGGTTTAGGGTTTAGGGTTTAGGGGGCAGGTAACCTAGTAATCCCCATTATTCCCCAATACTCCCTAAGCTTCCCTAAGGTTCCCCAAAGCTCCCTAGTACCCTCCCCCCTTGAACCACCCCCCCTTAAGGATCCTATAACAGGAGGCGCCAGTGTTTGAAGGCCCTGATGGAAGCCCCCAGGCTTGGTGATCTAGGACCCAGACTAGGCCCTCTTTCTGTGTGTTTTTTTGGTAAGGAATTAGCCAGGTTTTGGAGTTTAGGATTTAGGGTTTAGAGTTTAGGGTTTTAGAGTTTAGGGTTTAGGTTCCCAAATAACACCCTTTAACTCACAAAGGGCACCCTTGTTATTCCTAGGATACTCTTGAGTCTTGTGACTCATGGGCTTGCTATGCGGGGTTTACTTGGGGGTACTTAGAAATATTTCTTGACTTTTTGTTCCTATAATCCCTAAGAAGCAACCAAAGTTATAAATTTTGCTAGGGTTTTAAGTTCAGTATAGATACAGGGTTGAGGGTTTAGAGGGCTTATGGATTTCGGCTTGTCAAGGACGCGTCGGAAGGTGTTTAGACCCAGACCAGTTCTTAGATCATTCTCCGGCTCTTGTAGTGCTTAGGGCTTACCTGTGGCCCAAAAGGCCTACATTTTTTTAAGGAACTATATATACAAACCATAATAAGCAACCCTGAAAAGGTAGGTCTTTTCGGCTACAGGTAGGGTTTCGGGCTTGAGGTTAGGGTGCAGGGCTTTGGTTTTAGGGCTTGGCGTTTGGGGTTTAAGGGGGTTGGTTCGTCATTGAGGTACATGGGAAGATCTGGGCAGTTGTTTAGTTATTTCGGGGCCTGGCATCTTTCTCAGGCGACACCCCAAGCCCTCAACCCGAAAACTAAACCCTAAACCCTGAACCCTTGTTTCATGCAGTGGTCTTAGACCCGGCCGAGTCCAGCCTGACTCACCCACCTATGAGGCTTAGAGCCTGAGTTTTAGGGTTTAGGATTTAGGTCTAGGGTTAAGGGTGAAGGATTTAGCATTTATGGTTCAGGCTTTGGGTTTAGGGTTTGCGTTGGGGTCTCGTTTTCAAAACCGAATTGCAGGAACTAGGGTACCCTGATTATTAAGGGGCTATGGGGGGATGTAGTAAGAAGTAGTAGTTGAATGAGGAAGCACTACACTTTGTGGATGTACAGAACCGAAAGTGTACACTTTTTGGGCTTATGAAATAGCAACTAAGAGAGAAGAGTATTGGAATCTGCCAGAGTCTTCCGTTCACCTTCAGTCGTGGGCTTCACCAGGTGCCTTGCTTTGAAAAAGCTACCATGTGGATCGTTGTCAAAAATTGTGGTCCATGGTCCCCCGTGCGATCTCCCCCAACAGACCCAGGTGCTGACAAAGATCTACGTTTCACTTCGGACCTGTCGTCACGTTTAACCATTGTGCCGCGTGTGCGAAAAGGCGAGTCTGCATTCTGCAACCCTACACTTTTAAATCGCAAGCCCTCATGAACTTCGCGATTGGGGCATTGCTTCGAAGCTTTCCGAAACTCGGGCCCTCAAGTGCAGCAGCAGCAGCACCACCACGACCACCACTACCACCACTGTGCTTGTCCCTGTAGCCCTCACATACCAGAAACAAAATGCGACATTGAGCCTGGTGGCATCTCACGCATTGCTCTCTGGGACCGTACCCACACCCCAGGCCCTAGACCCTAATCACCAATCCCTCAGGGTCCCCCGCCCGAGAAAAAGCCTCGAACCCCATAGAAGGCATGTGCAATAGCAGTCACTGCAGGTTGGACAGACTTTCTAGGATGCGCAGTAGTACCCTGATTCCTTTTTTGTAGTCCTAGGTTCCTTATAAAGTTACCCAATACCAAAAAGAGAGGCCTTTTCATTCTTCGGTTACTGGGTATCCTAGTAGCAGTCACTGCAGGTTGGACAGACTTTACTGCAGCGAAAGCGTGTTGACGATCCCCCTGCAGAACTCTATCTTTTCAACCCCAAGCCTCCCAGGCACTACAATACAACATCAGAAACCCATAACCGTTGACCAAGCATCCAGTAAGCTACTAGCTGCGTCTCCAGACCATTCTATAAGGGATCTATACGGGTTCAGGGTTTACGGTAATGCAGGAACCTGATTAAGAAACCTTCGGCCCGTAACCCCAAGATGGTAGGGTTCATAGAAGGAACCCTAATAAATACAGGCCCGAGGATTCTTACTCAGGTTCCTGCATTACACTTGTTACTTGTCATCGTTCTTAAAGAGAACGCCTCTGCCCCAACTTTGTGAGTGTTTAGAGTTTCGACCCAGGGTTTGCAATTTGGGGTTCGAGGAAATCCGGCATGCCGACGTCTAGCAGTCTAGCAATCCTAAACCCCCCCAAGCCTAATCCCCACTCCCTGAACCCCAAACACTAAACCCTAAACCCCAAACCCTAAACCCAAAACCCCAAGCCCCAAAGCCTAAACCCCAGACCCTAAGTTCCCAAGCCCCAAAGCCCTGTCCAGGAACAGAAGAAGATACCCATTGGCCCTCTCTACGGACTGCCCGGCGCATTTCAGCAAAGGCAAAAGCCAATGGGGCAGTCCTTCACCCCTGAACCCTTGGTTATACTTACAATAGGGATCATTTTTGATTCAAAGGATGAACCCTTGGTTATAATGACAATAGGGATTATTTTAATTCAAAGGATCGGGTTCTTGAAAGCTCCCTTTGGTTCCCGGCCACTTTCAACCATGGCGACTTTTCACGGGGCTGAGCGTAGATCTCTGCTGAATGAAGGTCTTCTTCCTGAACGCATAAAAAAAATCGTGTCTCTGCATGCTGGTGACTGTTTTCATCATTACCATGGTTGTTATGACAATCCTCATTGCATTCAGGGACCCGGTTATCCTGCGATGAAATTTACAACAAACCCAAAACCCTGCCCTAAACCCCAGAACCCAACCTAAACCGTAAACCCTACACCCCAAACCCCAAATCCTTATTTAAATCCCGAAGCCTAGATCCTAAACCCCAAATCTTGAATGATGAACTACTGCCTCGAAAACGGTGGCCTTGATGGGCAGCCCGGTGAATCCTAACTGCTGAGGAACCCGAAAAAACCCTGTTCATAAGGTTTCGATAAGGCTTCCGCAAGGGTGTCGCAAGGTGTCTGTAAGGTTTCACAAGGGTGCTATAAGGGTTTCTCAAGTGTTTCTACAAGACTAACCATTGAAATTATGGGAGCTAAGGAGCCAGGGATGATGATAATCCTTATTAAATAAGGAGCTAAAGAGCCAAAGGAACCCCCAAAACCACTGCTTAGAAGAGTTCTATATGGGTTCGGGGGACCCCAGTTTGGCCACTTTGTAGTCCAGCTATAATCTCCTTTCTAAGTTCCCTGTTCCTCTTTCTATTACCTGTGCTTCCAACAGCCTGCTGCTAACAAGCTTATAGATCCCTTGTTGTAGACCCCTGGAAGGAACCCTGTAAAGGAACCCCACTCTAGTATTCCCATGGCCCAGCACACACCTGAGCCAGGCACGGGCAATGAGACCGTGGACGTCATGGCCCTTTCAGCGCGGTGGCCTAACATCGGGTCTCCTCGATGGCCGTTTAAAGTATCCCGAAGCCCTCAGACCTTTTCCGCCCGGATCAGAAAACGGTGAGTTCCTTCACATGCAACAAGAGGTTCGAGCAAGTAGTGATCGGACTACATTGCAATCCCTAGTAGCAGCTATACCAATGCTGTGCTATGCTATGCAGAGCTATGCAAGGCTATGCGATGCGGTAGTGTGCTGTATATTGTACACGCACAAACACACTTGTACCTTTTTACTGAATACCACATTCTGTGTGCCAAATACGGCATATTCGATTTACGGTGTTCTTCTTCTTTGCAGCGCACTATACACTCTATACGAGGCGCTATGTAGTCATACTCTGTGTTATGTCTATATTCCATACTATACACAAACTACTCTATCAAGCACTACCTACTATACGCAAGATACGTACTGCAATTTGTATACTACATGCTGGGATGATGTATGTGGGTGGTTGCCAAAACAGGGGTCCCTTTTTGGCGTACCCTAAATACTAGGTGCAGTATTCTAACAGGGGCCCGGCAGGGGGCCGTAATTTATACAACCACCCATGTCTGTTCATGAATGCTGTATATGTAGCAGAGTTCACGTCTCCTAATATAAGGGCCGTTTCAAGGTTCGTTCAAGGGATCTCTAAGGGTTTCTATAAGAGTACTATAAGGTGGATACATATGAGGGGCCTGAATAATTACCTGTACTATTGTGGGGGTTCCCTATCATCGTTATAGTATAATATACCCGCCCAAACCCTATTCTAGTTATTATGGCCCCTATGTCACAATACTGTATTGCCCTTACTCGTAACACAGACTATTGCTATGTACTGTGCTATCGCCCACGCGATCTACTGCACATACCTACTACAGTAAACTAGGTGCGATACTGTATATACATATATATATATATATATATTCAGTAGGCAAAGCACCTTATGCGATTTACTAGAATATATAGTAATAGTATATCTCGACATTTATTATTCTACTTCAAAGTATACCTTTTTGCTTCACGATACACTACACGCGGACTGCAGTCCAAACTCATTACGCCCCCCCTCCTTCAATAAACCATCTAGAAATTTCATAGTAGTCGGAGAAGCAGCTCTCATAAAACCCTGTAGCAGCGTCATAAAGGAGTTTAGAGATTAGGGATTCTAAGGAAGTCCCTAGAAGCGGTCAGGTCCGAGATCCCGGCAACATCAATGGCACGGAGGCCACAGCTAGGGTTGAGGGTATATGGCCAGAGTTTAGCGGGGTTCTGCAAGAGTTTTATACGGGCTCAAAGGAATGTTCAGCAGGGGGCTCTAAAGCATTTATATCATAGGGTTTGTAGCAGGCTTTATAGGGGTGTATAGGGTGTAGTATAACTGGCCTTGATGATTGAATAACGTTCCCTTCCTTTTGGGATTCCTCCTGTTCGGGGTTGGGTATAAGTTAGATTTCCGTGTCCGACATTTGCGTTTAGCGAAAAACAGGTATGTCTTAGAAGGGGCTCCCACCCTGCAATAGTGGTATAATAGGAATACCATAGGGCCCTAATATAATCCTTATAGTCACTATTACAGGGTGGGGGCCCCTTCTGAGGTATGTCTTGTGGGAAGATTTTGGGGAATGCGATCACCGATCATAGGCTCATCCCGCTTCTACGATTCTGAGTTCGACTCCAGGGTTCAGAGGTTGGAGTTCACGAATCCTATGAACCCTAAGCCCGGTTTAGGGTTTGGGGGGTTTAGGGTTTAGGGGTTTAGGGGTTTAGGGGTTTAGGGGTTTAGGGCTTAGGGGTTTAGGGCTTAGGGTTTAGGGTTTAGGGTTGTTTAGGATAGCCGGGTGCCAGAATAGTGTATGGAATCCCCTTGGCTACTGCCCCTGTCAGTAAGAGATGAATAAGGAAAACACACACACACATGTGTGTGTATATGGGTGATGGTCAAAATTACGGTCCCTTTGTGGGTACCCTAAATAATAGGTGCTGTACTATATAATGGAGACTTAAAAAGGGACCCTAATATTGACAACCACCCCATGACAGACCATCCCCTTTAAAACATCGCTCCCACCGGCGTGTTCGTGCTTTTTCCGGAGTATCGAGTTTGAGCCCTCCGAACGTATCCCTGGAACCACCAAAAGACTGAGACCAGAAAGCAGCACGATAAGGCGCGCGGGTGTCCTACCAAGAAAGGAATTACAGAGCACACGTGTATGGATGAGGGTTGTGCTGACACACTACATAGTAAGCACTACACAGTAATCTTACTTGAGTCATATATAGAGCACATTCCAGCATTTCCAAAATTTCCAAAATTCTCTCCCCTAACTTTCCAGATTTCCAAAATTTCCAAAATTTCCAAAATTTCCAAAATTTCCAAAATTTCTACAATTTCTAAAATTTCCAAAATTTCCAAAATTTCCAAAATTTCCCGACCTAGTCGACATGATTTTTCCAAAACATAAGGGCGGACTTTTTGGAAATTTTGGAAATTTTGGAAATCCGGAAAGTTAGGGGAGAGAATTTTGGAAGTTTTGGAAATTTTGGAAACGCTGGAATCTGCTCTATATATGACTCAAGTAAGATTACTGTGTAGTGCTTTTAACACTAACGTTGACATGTATATTAATGCTTTCATTTCGAATATGCACATTACTAGTTCTATTATTAACATTAATACTCCTACGCCTACCAATAGTCATATTCATATTGATATTAATGCCAATACTAACAGACACCTGCGTATATTAATGTCCGCAGATATACATACCACTATCTGAAAAGCAAATATATCAATGCATTCGTGTACTAACGTAGTATATTCGTATTTAATTTGTCATATACCCAGTTTCCAACGTGACAATATACTACTTGTTAACGTCTGATTATACTGTATTGATATGCTAACTTGCTAAGACACGAATACTGTAATATGCAAGTACACTGACACATGGCAATGGTATACTAACATATGGATATACCAAAAAAGTTGTTAGATAATATACGAATATGATAAATGAAGTAGCATACCAGGATACTCATACACTAATATGTTAATAATCGAAGATAATAGCACACCAATATACTAATGTACTCATGCACGAACGTACGCATGCATTAATATACTAAGAGCATACAAACATGCAGGTATACAAACATATTACTGTTCGAATACATTACTATGTGTTGGTATACTAAGCTGTTTATATAATCTATCAGTATACTAATATATCAAAACTAACTATAGTATTGATACGCATACTAGCACGTCCGCGAATATTACACTGATGTTAAATTCATCATTAAGACTGATTAAAACTGACATCGACATTGGCACTGGCATCAACACTAATTATCACTAAATATGCTAGTGTACTAATATACGAATACTGTAAAAGGCAAGTACACTGACATGTTCACATGCCATTATGCCAACATATTGATATACCTATAAGCTATTAGGGAAAATACGAATATAGTAAATGTAGTAATAGACCACTATAATAATATACTAATATACTACTACGTTAACATACGAATATCATGATACACCAATATACTAATGTACTCATGCACCAACGTACTAATATATTCGCGCAATCTTCAACTCTGCAAATATACTATTGTTCGAATACATTACTGTATTATTATATTAAGCTCAAAATGTACGAATCAATCAGTATATTCACATATCAAAACTATTTCTATTACTGATACTAATACCAGCACTTCTGTGAATAATAAACAGATACTAAAACCAGCATTCAGACTGATACTAATACTAACACGAGTACTATTACTGACATTGACATCGACACTGGCACTAACACCAGCACGAACATAATCACGAGTTCATATTTACTATTATTGATATGTATACTTTTATTCAATACTAATACTAATACTGATGCTAATACTAATACTAAATACCAATACCAATACTAGTACTAAAGCAATACCCATCCTAATATCAATACTACCACAAAACTATTACTCATATGAACACTGATACCAGGATTAGGACTACTACAAACAATGACAGCAGTACTAAGAATAGAACCAAGAACAATACATATTAATCCTAACACTAATACTAGTACTAATACTAGCTACTAATTCTAATACTCATACTCATACCAATACTAATGTCACCACTACTGCTGCTACTACTACTGCTACTACTACGACTACTACTACTACTACTACTACTACTACTACTACTACTAGTACACATACTTAATACTAAAACTAATACTGATACTCATACTAGTCACTAATACTAATACTAATACTCATTCTAATACTAATACAAATACCAATACTAATGCTACCACTACTACTGCTGTGCGACAACTATTGCTAGTACGACGACTACTACTATTAACATCAATACACATACTTAATGCTAATACTAAGAGTAATACTAATTCGAATACTATTACTCATACTAAACATCCTAATATCAATACTACCACAAAACTAATACTAATGCTAACACTGATACAAGAATTAAGATCTACAAACAGTAATAGTGGTACGAAGAGCAGAATTGAGATTAAGATTGGGACTAGGAGCGCTGCATGCGTGTGAAGAAATTTCCAAAAATTGCAAACCATCTAAAAGAACATTTTGGAATTGAGTTTGGGAGAAGTGTCTGTCGCCTATCCGTTGACAGATCCTGCCTGGGGACGCACGCCACCCTTCCCCTTCCCCACGACGGTCTGTCATGGGGGGGGGGGGGTGAGCATATATATATATATATATGTATATATATATATATATATGTATTTGTATACACAGATATTATACGGCCCTTAATAACTCCCTTATTATAGACTGTTGCTGTATGGGAGGGGTAGTTTCAAAGAACTCCTTGTTCTACTTGCCACTTGAGCGATACTTAGTCTAGGATGCCCAGTAGTACCCTTATTCCTTTTTTGTAGTCCTAGGTTCCTTATAAAGTTACCCAATACCAAAAGGAGAGGCCTTTTTATTCTTAGGTTACTGGGTATCCTAGGAGTCTATGGGTTCACAGATTCCTGAGGGCTCAACCAGACCCGAAGTCCTAAACCATATAGGGAACTCCAGAAAGTTGGAATATGGTTTCAGGGTAGGATACCCTATAATTTACCATAGAAGGGTTAGGAGAATCATATTCCAACTTTCTGGCTTTTACCTTATACCCTAAAGCACTCTTCCGACTCATGCAGACGTAAAAGACAGGTCAGCTTTAAGAAAAAACGCTCTTCCAGATAGGTTTGCAGTCTACTAAGACGGCTTGGGGGCCGCCAACCCTAAATGAACCCTAACCCTAAACCCTAAATGAACCCTAAACCCTTAACCCTAAATGAACCCTAAACTCTACATAAACCCTAAATGAACCCTAAACCTAAACCCTAAATAAGCCCAAAACCCTAACCAAAAGCCGGGTCAGAGGACTACTGGGCCATGCTCTCCGGGGGCTGCGACACCATCATCCGCGTGCCGCTGATGCGCCGGGAACTTGAGTCTTCAGGGGTGTAGGGTCTAGAGCGGAGGGTGCAGGGTTCAGGGGGGAGGGTGGAAGGTTTAGGGGTTTAGGTGTTCGGAATGCAGGGTTTAGGATATAGGGTTTGGGGTTCGAGGGTAACCCGAAGCTCTTAACCTTAAACCTTTCACCCCAAGCCCCAAACCCTAAATCTCTTACCAGACCTTCAGCCCAAGATTTTCCCGTATCCTCTACCCCAAGCCCCAAACCCGAAACCCACAACCCTAAACCCTAAACCCTAAACCCTAAACCCTAAACCCTAAACCCTAAACCCAAGCCTCATGGCCTCCCTGACTCAAGGCCACCGACTGAGGTCTCGAAGCCGTGAGCCCTCGATGATCTTATCATTCTAATCGGCTATAACTTTCTAGACTGGATATATATATATATATATTTATAAATACAGGTATATCTATCTATTTATCTAACTATCTATCTATCTATCTATCTATCTATATTTATATATATATATATATACATATATATATGTACACATATAAGTCTTCTGTGGCTGGTTGGGGTAGCAAGTCGGACAAACAGCTCAACACTCAAATCAAACCCTCAATCTCCCCATGAAAAGAGCGTAAAAAACAACCCTAAACCCTAAATCTAAGCCCCTACAAAAACCCGAATCCCTAAACCCTCAACCGACTATCTGGCAGACATCAAAAAGGAGCTTAAAAAAAAAAAAAACTCAACCCTGAAATCGGAACCCTTAAACCGTCCACCGTACCAAAACCCGAACCCCTAAATCCTAAAACCTCTTTAAACCCTTCCGGATTCCTTTAAAGGAGCGCCTTAAACCCTCCACCCTACAAGACGAGCGACTTCATTGTTGAGGCTGGGATTTAGAGCTCTACTTCTCCCCGGACTCAGATGCGCAAAGCCAGGGGAAGGTGCGACTTTGAGGGTTTAGGGCGTATGGTTCAGGGGCCTAGGGATTAAGGTTTTAGGGTCTAGGGCTTTTCTGTTGGCTCAAATTTTCAGAGTCTCTTTGGCATGGGCACGGTGCTTGGGTTGGGGGTTTAGAGATTTTGTTGGTTGTTACTATGCAAAGTTTAGGTTCAGTATTTGGAAAGCCCTTCAGAGCATCCTTTCAAACACACGCACACACACTGGATGCAAGGCTGATAAGTTTGGGGCGAGTGCTACGCTCTTGCTGGGAGTTGCTTCTGTCGGAGTCAGCAGCTGCAGCACGTTTACTATCGCGAGTCGAGAAGGTGGTCACCAAGTTCGAACGGCTGCAAACGGGTAAAGAAGACTGCCGGCAGTGAATCGGCGACCCGAGTTGGTGCCTGCGATGGGTGTTAGTCTTTGGAGCCTGGCCCTGGATGACGAGATTTTGCCTGGGCCTGGCGAGCTCTCTTAGAAGCTGAGCCGTCCGAGATTGCATGTCTTGTGATGGAGCAGAACAACCCTAAACCCTAAACCCTAAACCCTAAACCGTCAGTTGCATGTATGAAATCTCAGCAGCAGCCCTGGGACTCCAGCCTTTGAGGTTCTCAAGTTCGCAAGCTGAGCCCCGCCGCCGCCGCCGCCCGCACCCCCCGTCCCCCCACTGTGAAGTTTTTTGTGTGCTTCAAGTTCGAAGGCACAAATCTGAGCCCTGCCCCCGTAACATTTTTTTCTTTGGGTTTCGAGTTTCGAGCGATTAGACTTTTAGACTTAAGGTTTTAGGATGTCTTCTATAGGAGCATGGTGTGATCCCGGTCTGAGAGTGAGGGGTTGCAATTCGGAATTTGCGATGGCCTGGCTGGCTTTGGCTTGACAATCGCTCATTATGTTACGACTGTTCTTGGAAGGCTTGAGTCTTTGCACCCTAAGGCCCCAATGTAGTTCCTTTTTAGGCCTCATATTTAGAATCCTATAAGGTCATCCCAAAAAGGAACTACTTTGGGGCCTATGAGGCTTTGAGCCTGTTGACCAGTGAAGAGGAAAGGAGTCTCCTAAGTGCGGATCCCCAAAGTATCCGATGCAGACGGTGAGAGTCCCTTGGCGTTGATGTGGGATGCGCGGACTGCATGTATTACTTAAAGGATCATGGGACTTAGTAATTGGGGTCTTAAGTAAGGTAAATACAGTTATAAGTACATATAGCCTTAATCCCTAAACCTTAAACCCTAAACCCTACTTACTAAGTTCCATGATCCTCCAAGTAGGTATCGGAGCACGTCTTCGCTCCCCCCCCTTTTGTTTCCAAAGCCGTATGAGAGGGTTTAGGGTTTAGGGCTTTAGGGTTTAAAGGGAACTCCAGAAAGTTGGAATATGGTTTCAGGGTAAGATACCCTATAATTTACCATAGAAGGGTAAGGATAACCATATTCCAACTTTCTGGCTTTTACCTTAGGGTCAAGGCCTAGCATGCCAGGAACATTCCTGAAGATGTCAGGCTCATGGCTGCGGGGGTTTTAGGTCTGGGGTTCATGCAGATTTTGGAGTTAAGGGCTGAGGGTTTCAGGAGGTTTAGAGTTTAGAGATTTGAGGCTAAAGTGTAAGCATGCTTTCTGTGTGTTAATGGCAGTGGGTCGCGGGCTTCGCGGCCATACTATCCGACTCTAAAACCCTTAGTTAAGAAATATGCAGTATCATCATATGGAGCACCCTCGACGATTTCTTTCTATTTGCACACCCGAAGCCCTGAACCCTAAACCCTGGGCTTCAATGCAGGTTCCGAGGCAAGTCACGAGAGCGCCTTTTTGTAAACGTTCCGCACAACCGCTGGGCCCTGAAGCCCAAGAATCCTGAACCCTAAACCCTAAACCCTAAACCCTAAACCCTAAACCCTAAACCCCTAAACCCCTAAACCCACAACCCTGCAACCGTAAAGCCCTGAACCCTAAACCCTAAACCCTAAACCCCTAAACCCACAACCCTGCAACCGTAAAGCCCTGAACCTCAACCCGAGACCCCACTCCCAAATCCAGGGCTACATCCAGCATTTCGGAATGCTCTCGGACGAATCTCGGCGTGCTTGAGTCTCCCACATGCCCTGGGCTTCTTCGGGTTAGACCCCTAAGCCCTAATCCCAAAACGAAAAAAGACCTCAACACTTAAGCCCTCAACCCTGAGCGAACATGCAATACCCCACTTAAACGTCCTGGAGACTTGCTAGCTGAGGTTATAGTGAGTAAGGTAACTGGACTTATCGTTTGTCATCGCCCCAGCTGTACTGACCAAGTCCCATGAACCCCTCCAAGCAAACTCTTAATCGCCTGAATTCCGAAGCGGAGGATCGCCTTTAGAGTTTCTGGAGAGGACTGTTGTGGCGTGGGAAGATAAACAGAAGGTAAGCATGGTGTACTTCGTCTTTGCCACCCTCTGATGCAGCAGAACAAGCATGCTTTACTTCGAGCTTTCGATACACGCCACAGCAGTCCTTTCTGTAGAGTTTATGGTTTTAGGATGCTTTAGGGACTGAACTTCAAGCCCAAACCGAACCTCTGAGCATCCAGGGACTGGGAGGGCGTGATGACAAGGTATGAAGTTGAGGTTAGGGGCTTAGCTTTCTTTTTGTTGGTTTTTCCAAGCCCTACTTTTTATGGCGGCAACTTACATGTCACGAGGTCTTTCTAGAATTCCCACACTGGAAATATGAAGACCCTGCGGCAGTGCATCCAACGAAGGCGGAACCGACTTGAGATAGCGTTGAAGCGAGCAGATGGTCACGGTGGCCTTCTTACTGGCGCAACTGCTCATAAGTTGCTAGAAGTTACATGGTGACAACATCGTCATGATGGCCATATGCTAATCCAACAAGTTTTTGATTGAATTTGGGGATGTCATGCCGCGAAACAAATCGTCCGCATAAAAAACTGGAGGTATTGATCAAGACTGTGCGCAGACTCAACAGTATATACAGTAGCGAGAATGAGCACGAACAACGGTCACTGTTTACGGTCTAAGGTCGGTCTAAGGTTCAGGGTTTAGGGGTTCAGGGTTCAGGGTTGTAGGCTGTACCTTAAGCCGGAATAACCTACCTTTTTAAGGACTTATATAAGGAAATCATAGTAAGGAACCTTAAAAAGGTAGGTTATTCCGGCTCAAGGTAGGTCTTACGGGTTCCCGATTCAATGCAGCAGTGCTGCTGTAGAGCCGCATGGCGCCGGCAGATCGAAGAAGCAGCACGAAACCCTGGAAGATGTCTAAGCCCCGTGCATATCCGTGTGTCCCAAGCTCTGCATAGAACCTTTATAGCACTTTTTCCTGTAATACCCCATCTAGGATGCCCAGTAGTACCCTTATTCCCTTTTTCTAGTCCAAGGTTCCTTATAAAGTTACCCAATACCAAAAAGAGGGGCCTTTTTATTCTTAGGTTCCTGGGTATCCTAGGAAGTCCTAAGCCCCAAGAGCAATCCCAGGAGCAGATGGCGATGTTCGACAACGAGTTTTTCAACCTTTCCGCAGACGAGGCCACAGGGCTTCAAGATAACGGTTGTCATAGGGTTTCATATTTTCTTTTAATAGTTATAGCGTTTTAAACGACGCTTTTTCGTGTCTCATAGGGTTTTATAGAGTTTTGCTAGGTTTCACAGGGTTTCGTAGGGTTTTGTAGGGTCTCGAGGGTTCGATAGGGTTTTACAACATCTCGCAGGGTTGTACAGGAGTTTTCCTTCGAAAGTACGAGGGAGCCTAAAAGGGCTCCCTCTGAAAACCTTTACGTGCGTCATGAGGGTTCTAGAATGGCTTTGATTCGGGCTTGGAGTTGAGGGCTTACGGCTTAAGGTTTAGGGTTTAGGGTGTAGGGCGGTTGTGTAGGGAATCGTGTTGCGCTGTTGTGCATGATAGAAGCCCAAGGGCCTCGTGAAGATAATGGTCTTAGTACGGGTGCAAAAGGGCAGGGCTACCCAACCCTAAACCCTAAACCCTAAACCTTCCACCCTAAACCCTAAACCCTAAACCCTAAACCTTCCACCCTAAACCCTAAACCCTAAACCCTAAACCCTAAACCCTAGACCTCAGGCCCTAGACCGTGAATCCCTAAACTCTAGACCCAAACCCTACAAGGGGTTAAGGACAGCTTTCTGGGCTTCTTCTGGCTTCGAGGCATGTGGGTGGTTGTCAAAATTAGGGTTCCTTTTTGGGTCCTTACTATAATCTGGGCTTTGGAGTACCATACTTTAATACTTTTTTTCTTAAAGGAACCCTTATGAAATAAAAGTTTATACTTTTTTCTCCCTGGTTACCTAAAAGCCCAGTAATACTGCACCTATTATCTAGGGTACCCCAAAAAGGGGGCCGAGGTCGAAAGCCTGATGTAGTCATGTGCAGAGTCTCGGGTTTAGGGTTTAGGGGTCTCGGGCTGAGGGAGCTTCAAAAAGTCTCTTAGAGGGATCTTTAGGGGCTTCAGGGTTTAGGGGTTAAGGGGTTCAAGGGGTTTAGGGTTTAAAGGTTTCAGGGTTTAGGGTAGAGGGCTCATGGTTTAAGGTTTAGAGTTTCCGTGTCTCTCTACAGGGGTTCATGAGCTCTGCCGACACCACATACCCCTGTAGACTCAGAGCGGGCTACCGGGTTACCATACCGCCCACAGTACTACAATTGCTACAGCCTGAAAAGCCTAAACCCCATACACCGCGAATGCTTGAGGCCCGATCCTGTAGACTCTTTACAGCTGAGAGCCGCGCACCCTGAGCCCATAAAGCTGGGTGACGCACGTGGACATCACGACAAGGATCCGTACGTCGAGCCGCAGAGGCAAAGCCTCTCTGCCTCCGCATAGTCCCCCAGTGAAGAATCCTTTCAACATCGGTGAGATGAAGGATCCTTGGCAGCCCTGCCCTATTAACTTCTCATCAAATCATTCAGACAAGATTCAAGCCTCGCCACTCCTGATCTCAGGAGTGCTCCTTGCTGATGAAGGACTCAGACTATAGTGACTACATCGACTGCACGGACGATGTGCACTGGGGACAGACCGAGGACGGCGGCGAAGCTCAAGCTGCGACTCCAGCCGACACTGCCGACACCAAGTCTCTGAACGCTTCGTGGTTCTGGGGACCAGAGTCGGTGTCGGGGCACACAAGCAAATCGGCTGTCCCTTGGCTTCTGCAATTTTGGGTTTGGTTTGGGTTGGGTTCGAGCAATAATCCCTTTGAGTCCTCAAGAAAGTGTACTGTAGCGTCCGATGCTGACGTTGTGCGCTATCGGTGGGGATCGTCTTTTCTCAGGGTGGTTGAGTATAGTAACCAAGCCCTCATGATGAAAGTCTCAAGCGATGGCTTGATAATGTTGGAATCTGATTAAGAAACCTTGGGCCCTTATTAGGGCTCCTCATATGAATCCTATTATTTTGAGGTTATAGGCCCAGGGTTTCTTAATCAGGTTCCTACATTGCCGTAAACCCTGAACCCCCATAGATCCCTTATGGGACCCCTTAAGGATCCCTTATAGAGCCCTTTGTAGGAACCCTTTAAAAAGGGAATCAGGTTCCTACATTATGGTCGACAGCATAAGGCGAAGTTCCCAAAAGCTTGAATCTCCAACCGCCAAAGCTTAACCGCCCAAGCCTTCAAAGCCACAAGCCCCAAATGCGAAGTCCTAAACCTGCAAGGGCCCTAAACGCCGACCCACAACTTCTAGCCCTAGAGTCTAGAGGTTCCGGAGCAAGGAATTCCTAGGTCTCCTGATTGTAGCTGAAGTATCGTTTACGACAACACCCTCTTCAAATTGCCAAGGCCCCTACCACAGAAACCATAAACCCAGCAGCGGGAGGTGAAGTTTCTGGATCCGGTCCAGCGGAACTGTCTGGAAGTGGGTGGGCCTGACGCGATTTCAGGGGCTTAGGGGTCCCCAGTTTTACCCTTTTGCCCGTGTTATCTTGGGGTCTCCTTATTATAACCGAACACACTAAGGAAATTGGTACCACTTATTATGAAAGGCCTATTGAGGAATCCAGGGTTTCCTGTCTTGTGCAGTATAACATCTTCTATGATGGTTACGGTCGGGGCTTATTGAGTCTTAGACTCTTACAGGGTTTTGTGATCGTTGTCTGCGGTTTGGGGTTAAGCGTCTGGGGCTTGGGGGTTCAGGATTTTGGATGGTTTAGGGCTTTCAGAGTCCGCTGTCCTAGTAGATTGGTGTCTTCAAGAACGTGCTAAGCATGCAGGCACTCGTCCCCGTGCATGGCTAGTCATAGCGAGCTTCCTGTCGCTGCATCCATCTTGCCAATAGCAGCACTCCGCACAAAAGCGGGCACCCCAAGTTTTCGCACATCGCCACAAGGCATGTCTTGTCATGATCACAGGTGACTACCTCAGCCTGAAAAAATCTGGTGTTTAGGGTTTACTTGGAGGTTCATGGGTAGTTCAAAATGGAGTTATAAGTCCCCAAATATGGGTTATGCGTATAGCTACCCTACTTATAACCCCACTTTCAACTCCATCTAAACCCTTAAAGGAACCCTTTAAAGGAACCCCTACAGGAACCCCATCACCCCACTTATAACTCCCCATGAACCTCCAAGTTCAAGTAGGGCTTAACATATTCCAGGTCCTGCACCCGAAGCCCTAAACCCTAAACCTCTAAACTTCAAACCCCTCAGCTCCGAATTCTACTATACCCATAAACCCCTAAACCCCTAAACCCCAAACCCCCTAAACCCCTAAACCACTAAACCCATAAACCCCTTAACCCCAAAGCCCCAAAACCCCAAAACCCTTAAACCCTGCACCCGTAAACCCCAAACCCTAACTAATTACTCTTTTGCGCCAGGTTACGACTGCCTTTTTCGAGCCGGCTGGACCAAAGAGTCGTTGCGGGGCGCAGAGATGCGTGAGCCTTATGAAAAAGGGGTTTAGGGCTTAGGGTTTGGGGTTTATAAGTGTTTAGGGTTTAGGGTTTGGGGTGTGTATACCGTGTGCGCCTAAACCCTAAAGCCTAAACTCCTAGACCCTCACGTGGGGTGGATGCGCCTTTCCGGGCGCACCCACAAATCGAGGGCTAGCAGCAGCGTGTAGTCCCTTTCGCTCACAACCCCACCCCCAAAACAATATATTTTGAGGGCTCCTTATGATTATGATTTCATTGTCTTCACTTGTCCGGGTGTCAGTTGTTTGGAGTCTAGCTTCAATCACATATTCTGCGGCGTACGGTTGAGCTTGGGAGAGTTAAGGCATCCGTGGTTTTGCGTCTGTGCTTTCTGTAAGGTTTGCTTTTGCAGTGCCTCGCTTTCAGCAGTTTGAGATTCAGTTGCCAAGCTTCAAAATCACAGTTTAGGGTGAATGTCTTGAAGTTTAGATCAGATAGGTCGGGCAGTCGGGGGTGCAGGCTTTGGGGTTCTGGGTTGGTGCGATTAAGGCTGTTTCGTGACCGTGAAGCTTTCGCATAAAGCACCGAAAGCACAGTCCTCAAACCCGGTAGGAAGCAGTCATGCAGCCCCCCCAGAAATTTTTGGCGGATCAGAAGCCTGAGTGATTACCAGTACGATTCCTTATTGATACTTATTCAATATTCTAAAGGTCCTGTAGCATACCCCAAGGCTTTATTCCAATTACGTCGCACGTCAAGTCTACATTGCGTGATTGCGAACTCTACGCTGAATTTGGTTCAATGCGCAGTCCCTGCTTCAAGGACTTTGTGGGCCCAGCACCCCAAACCCCAAACCCTAAACTCTAAACCCGAACCCTGACCTGGATCCCCCAACTACCCTCTACGATACCTGAAATAATCACTTTTAGGGACCAGAAGCGGTCGTGCAAATCCTCGGAACAACCTTTCCACGATTGGAAACTGACCTTGCAAGGCCACGCTTGCAAAGCTGCAGGCCCTAAGCCATATCTGAATGCTGAAAACCAGTTTCTCTAAACAACTGCATGAGACATCATAGCAGGAGGCTCTAAAATATAGCCTGTCTAATTTTCCGGTTTCCTGGTAAGCCTCGAAGCCCTGAGCCGCCACATCCGAAAGCTCAGGTGCACCTTAATTCAGGAATAGACCTTAAACTTTCGGGTGCTTCGTAGTATGATCTAGGCCATATTCCTTGATTGAGGTGTATGGCGCTCTCTGGGTACATCACCCTAAACCCTAAACCCTAAACCCCTAAACCCTGAAAGACCAGGTGCACCTCCTACGGCTATGCGTCCTCGGAGTACTCGAACATGGCCTTACGAGGCTTCTTAGGGTTTAGGGTTTAGGGCCAAAGGAGGAGTGGAGTTACAACCCTAAAACCCTCAACCCTAAACCCTAAACCCCTAAACCCCTAAACCCCTAAACCCTAAAACCCTCAACCCTAAAACCCTAAACCCTGAGTTACGGTCCTTGAAAGGTTCGATTAAGGCTTCTAGAAGGGTTCGGGGGGGCTTTTAGGGTTCAGGGCCCAGACCCCCGGGGAGGATCCAAAAAGCAGATCCCTTTATGGGGGTTCCTATAAGGTGCCCTTAGTAGTATAGGGCCCAGGGGTCTGGGTGTGTGATAGAATTGAAGCGATCGGTCTTTAGGGCCTCGGGTTTGGGGTGAAGTCCCTAACGGTTTAGGGTTATATAAGGGTTTCGGGTTTAACGGTTTAGGGTTTAGGGTGGGTTTAGGGTTTAGGGTTTAGGGGTTTAGGGTGAAGTCCCTTGTTTATGTCGTTTAAGGCTGACCGTAGTGGTGACTTGAGCTAGCGCCAACTGCGACTCGACTATCTCATTGGCAATGAGACGCAAGCAGCCGAGCTGCTCCATCTCAATGTGGGTTCAGGGTTCCCTAAACCCCAAACCCCCTGCGTAAGCCCTAAACCTTCTGAAGACTGCTCTCAGGGTTTAGGGTTCCGGGCTTGAGGATTTGAGGGGTCTGCGTAATGCTGGGCGCAGGGGGGGTGTCGGCCCGAAACAGCCCGACTAACACCTAGACCCTGACTCGTCATTTGGTGCAGGCCCTGTCTACGATGACACCGTATAGCACATTTAAGTCTACTTTTTTGACACCGAACCCTACTGTCTAACTATGAACAGGTCAGTTTGGCTATGACCAGAATGTGGTGTACCAAAATGCGCCCGCAGCTTGTGCCTTCGGCTCAGCCGCTCTTTCAGGTTCTTCCCCTCCCAGGGTCGCGTAAAGCATGAGCGCTGCGCAGTCAATTTTCGAGGTCTGACTACTTGATTATAAGATACCCCGTTCTGGTAGAGTCCAGTAGAAGTACATAACCGACGCCAGTATCGCTGTTGTGGCTCGCTGTTCCCCCTGTTAAGAGATCCTACAAAACCTCCATAACAACTCGTAGATGCCGTTGAAGTGGCCCGAGGCCCCTACCCTAAGGCCCCAAAGTAGTTCCTATTTTGGGGTTCGTATTTAGAACCCTAGAAGGTAATCCCAAAAAGGAACTACTTTGGGGCCTATGGGTATGTGGTTGGTTCTCTAAATGGGAGTTTCCGAAAACAGGGGACCCTAATGTAGTACCCCAAATAGTAGGATCCTTATTATAAGGGCCCCAAAATAAGGTATCCCTAATTTTCGGAAACTACCAAATCCTAAACCCTAAACCCTAAAACCCCTAAACCCTAAACCCCTTTATGGATCCCTTTTTAAAGGAACCCCTAAACCCCTATGTGGTTGGTTCTCCAAATTAGAGTCCCTTTTTGGGTCCCCGACATGGTACGGCACCCCTGTTTTTTAAAAAAGACTCTAAAAGCGGTCTTAATTTTGAGAACTGCCTGTATGTCATGGGACTTCGTATGCGAGCTATACACCGACTAATAAGTGGTCTGATGTGGTATTTCCGACTCATGTCCGCATTTGCAAGCTACTTATATAACAAGTCTCCTGATCCTTTCGGTATCCTAACCTTATTTTGCATACCTAACCATCAACAAACTCTTAGGATTCTAGCACTTCGGATTTGGGGTGCTTCTGAGGCTTCGGGCTCAGGATATGCTTCAGGATTGTGGCCATCGGGTTTAGCGTGTTTTTTTCGGATTGGGGGGGCTTGGGGGTTTAGGAGGTATTTTTTTCGATTCTGAAGCCTCGCATCTTTGATTGAACGTAAACAGCTGCCGATTAAAAACCTCCCTCCTAAAATGCGCAGGTGAAGCAGCTTAGGGTTGATAGGGTTCAGGGTTTAGGGTTGATGGGGTTCAGGGTTTAGGGTTGATAGGGTTCAGGGTTTAGGGTTGATAGGGTTCAGGGTTTAGGGTTCAGGGTTTAGGGTGGATAGGGTTTTGGGTTTAGGGTTCAGGGTTTAGGGTTAGTTTCATGTGAGTGAAGACGCTTTATTGATGTAGCGCGACAGATAAGTGTTATGCGCTTTGGTGCCTACACGAGCAATCACGATCACGACCGCAACGTCGCAGTAGTCGTCTCGCCCAGAGCAGCAGTAGCAACACTAGAGTAGCATCAGCGGCGGTAGCAACACTAGTTCGAGTGCGATGAAGCTTCACATAGTCTTATAGTGATAATACCGTTCATGGGAATGATCTCGCCTACAATTCATGATTTAGCTTTCCAGCCTCAACCCGAAATCTCTAAATCCTAGATCCCAAACCCTGAAACCCTTACCCCAAATCCTAAGCTCCGAAACCCTAATCTCCGAAACCCTTAAACCTTGAAATCTTTGAGAACCTTGGCAGCCGATTCACGAGGCCTCACGCATGCATTTCGTCTTCGGCATGCGAGGCCAGCGGGCAAAGAACAATTTTAGGGTTTCGGGTCTCGGGTAGAGGGTTTAGGGTTCCGATTTTTGGATTTTTTCGGTTTCGGGTTTAATTTATAGTTTCGCGTTTAGGGTTTAGGGTTTTAGAGGGTTTATTGGGGTTGCTTGTGGTCTGAATCACACACCTTGAGAACGGAGATCCCCTAAGAGGACCCAAGATGGCACGAGAACCATCCGAAGCGCGGCTTCTGGCTATAGTCTCCATTGCAGGTCCTTTTTGGGGTTTCACCACTTCTAGATTTAGTCGCACAAGGGAAACCCCAAAAATCGATTAACCGCAGAAAGAACTACATGGAGGCCGCAGGTATACCCGAGTTGAAGTAGCTTTACTTGCGTAGGATCTGTTCACGAGTAGCCCTTCCAAGTTAGGCTTAAGCCCTAAGCCTAAACCCTCATGCTAACTAGACTCAAAGATGGAGATGCGAAGCTTGAGCGAACTATCGAAAGTATCATAAGGAACCCCTACTCAGAGATTCATGGGTAGTTCTTAACTATAGTTATAACCCATATTAGGGGGACTTGTAATCCCATTTATAACTACCCATGAACCTTCAAGTATAGATCCCTTCAAGGCCCTGGACGCCATCCCTGCTAGGTCCTTGAGAGTGGGATTCGTAACGACGCTAGAGTGCATTTCTCTTCGGGATGTGGGCCAACTGGGCCGGAGAATCCTGCCCTCGGACCACCACAAGATGCCCAGGACCGAGAGTAGGCCCCTATTCCTTTTTTTGATGGTTAGTTTAGGTTCTCTTTTAACCCCCTTCAGACTTCAGGTCAAAAAGGGCACCCTTTTTATTCCTAGGTTTCTCTTGGAGAACCACTTTCCTATCTTTCTTAAAAGAACCATGATGAAACAAAAGTTGATACCTTTTTTCCCTGGTTACTTAAACGCCCAGCCACCACATGCAGATCAAGCGATATCGCATCAGTCATCAGCATTTTTCTAGAAGCATCAGCTCCAAATGCCTCACTGATGGAGGCTCAGTACCTCCACTCATACTGGACTGTGTTACTATAGAGGCCCTCATAACTTAATAATTACCTATACTATTTCTGGGGTTCCTTATTATAACTATAGTATAATGGGCCCCTATATTAGGTTTGTGATTGCATCCACCGGAGGAGAACTGCCAACGGATATACCAGCAGAGCTGTTTCCACTAACAGCACCGATTGCTGGCGGGGTTCCCATGCCCGCCATATCCATGTAGCCGTACAGTTGCTACCCTGCTCATACCGAGCAGAACTGCACCATCCCGTTTGGGGGCTGCACGCCCCGACATCGAACACCACTCCCGGACATCGCAAAACTGACCATGACATCCAAAGATAGCACCAAAACGACTTCATGACATCGAAAGATATATTGCCTGCAACCCTTTCCTACTATCGGACGTTGAAACTAGTTCATGACAGCGATCCTTCCGTCCGTCCGTGTCTGTCCCGTTCGTCTGTGCGTAGTGGGTTCTGGCTTCGGGCCCTCGGACTTGTTATGAAACCGACCCCAAGGGTCCAAAGGACCCAATAACTAGGTACTCGGTTTCAGGATAGTAGTTATGTAGGTTAGGATTTTGGAGAGTATATGGTTAATTAGGTACTTCTAAGCATGTCCATATCCAGGCTGGGGGTGGTTCAAATTTAGTAAGGGCGCGAGCCCGGGTGCCTGCCCAAGGCTACCCGGCAGGCCAGTCAAGTAACAGCCAGCGGCATCCCATATGTTGGGATATGACAAAGCTTTTGATTGTGTGCTATTTTTTTGGTTAGCACAACCGTATGGATTGGAACAGTTTTTTTTTATACATCAATTTTTTTGTTTCATCCACATATGGTTTGTGGCTGCTGGAGCTATGTGACAGTTGAAGTTGCGAGCATGATCAAGCATGTTGCCCTGCTTCGAACTCATGCTTGTGTGAGCATGCATGACGTGATTGGTTGGTTGTTTTGCAACGTCATGATTGTCGTCGTGCATTGACCAACTTGGTTCGTTGAGCTTGCGTGTGATGACTGGTTGAACATTTTGGTATGCCATGATCTGCACTGCACATGGACCAACTTGATTTGTTGAGCATGCATGCGATGGTTGGTTGATTGGTTGTTGCAGTGCAATCATGATGCTTGCTGCGCTTAGGCAATCTTGATGGTTGTCTGGAGAGTTTCTGATGGTTGCAGTGCATGGACAGGGCATGGACCATAGACTGTGCATGCATGCGATAACTGAACGGTTGTCTTGAAGCTGCCTCGCAATATCATGATGTTGACATGCATGGACCACTGTTCTTGCGTATTTGATGTGCTTGCGTTGCAGTGTCTTGCCGTGCGGGAAGCAGTGTGCAGAGCATGTTTTTGAGCTACTGCATTTCCAAATCTCCAAGCCTTGGATGCTCGAGCCGTGATAGTAATAGTGTTAATCACCAGAAGTCGCCTTCCTCAGCTGCCAGCTGCCATGCAGAAAGCCCAGACCGATGTGCAGAAAGCCGAAGCTCGGAGCAACGAAAATTCGATATCACAGAACACGACGACTTCATCCAAATCCATAGCCTCCATGAAGACGGCCAAGAACAACGAACAATCGATATCACCGACAACGACAACTCCCGTCAGGAAGCACAATTCAAAGGTCGTCATTGCCACTCCGCCGACAAGAACGCAGGTGACAACGCCGAAGGCACCCCCGAAGAGAAAGCGGCCGAGTCTGAGTATGGTGGAGGAAACAGAGAGTCCATTGCGAGCATTTCCAAAGTTAAAGAACTGATGATGTGTTTTGCTGGTTCACTCTGTACAGTCGACCGACGACACGCAACCAGATGCTGATGATGTGAGCTAAAGACCAGAAAGCCTGGTTTCCTGTTGATGCAGCTACTAAGTTGCATTGCTTCGCATTCTGCATGACAGTTGAATTGAACAGTTGAATACTTTGCGAACATTTATCAAGGGCTCATCTTATTATTATCTTGTTCGCTGCACAAAATGTAGTAATGCTGCCATAGCCACGACAGTATTTGCGTATCAATGCTTGATAATATTATCAATAATGATGATAGCAACACGTTGCCGTCACATTGCCTCACATTGCCTGATTATTGTAACATGTTGCCTTGAGCCGTGAGACTTGAACTACATGTCAATTGCTTAAATTGTCAGTGTTGATCGAGTAGAGTTGCCCTGAATTCGTGAGTTTGTTTGCTGCATGACCAATGGCAGAAGCAACCTGTCGGCTGTTGCGGCTGGCAAAGTTCTGCATGATTCGTGAGCATGTTGCACATGAGAACTCTCCATACGTGTTGGCGCTGCCGGAGCCAGAGCATCTTGACGAAATGCATATTTCTGTGCAGGGGTAAGGGCAGGTAAATGCATCGCTGGATAATGCGTTGGATGTGGGTGACTGATGTGGCTTGTTGACCTAGGTGGATTTCCTTCTTCGCGAGTCTTCATCATGGAGCACATTCAGCTTCCAAGAAGTACGGATTACAAACTTGGTCGAATCTCATACGTCAATGCCAGGACGGGTTAGCTGGTTAGCTTATGCTTGGCAGGTTGGTCGATTGAGTTCTGCTGCTGCTGTTACTGTTGTTGTTGGTAGTTGATCTAGTCGTAGTCGTCGATGCTACTTGCAGGAGAGCAAAGAAAACTACTACGGGATGGAAACCGCATTCTTGAAATCAGCTGGTGGTACTTCACTGTTCTCGGTTGTGATGATGCAGACTTGGCCAAAATTTGGGCAGAATCTTAAAGCACTCATTGACCGGGAGATCAACTCTAGGCTTGCCTCTGGTCAGAAGCCGTTGGAGTGTGATCACAACCAAGTACCGTGTGGAAGCTTGAAAAGATCTGCATCCGTTGCATCCTTGAAGCATTCTGCTTCGGGCAGTAGCTTGCCCAGTGTGGTGAGTGAGGCTGAGGGCAACAATCGCGATGCCGATGCCGAAGTCTCTGATGTGCCTGTATCATCACCGGCGCCGGCAGACTCACAAGAGAGCCAGATTATCGTGCATGGGAAACGATTGTCTTGGAAGAGGGATCTGGCGCCACACATAGACACGTGCCACAGAGGCTTCCTTGTCAAGCGGATCGGCGACCTTGAAAAGAAACTTACGCAGTCCAAACAGGATTTGGCCAAGGCGAAGCGTGAGAACAACAAATCCACGAAACAGTTGGCTAACCTGCAGCTGCAGATCCACACCAAGGAGCAGGCAGACGAACAAGTCCTCACTGTTCAGAAAACACCGAAAGGTGTCAGGTTCACTACACGGGGATACTTGGCAATGGGGATCAGGAAGGCTTTGGCGATCACATCTGCACTAGGGTTTCCCATGTCTGCACTCGTCGATGCTTCCCGGCAGACGGTTATCCGTTGCGAGGTGTGTGTGTGGAGTGTTCTTGTAGCTCGTACGGGGTGTTTCCACGAGATGGTAAAGCATCGGCTACGGGCACTGGCGACAATTTACGCATGCATGAACAAGGCTGCTGCCGAGCAGAAGGGTCGTTCCGACATCACCGCTACTCATGCATTGGTTTCAGCTATTCAGCAGACGAGTGGCTCAGAGTTGCACGATGACATATCGAGATTTGGTGAGGGAAACGTGGTTTCCAGCGATTTGGGTCTGGTTCCTAGCTTCGCAGATGGTGACACACCATTCTTATCATCCTCATCCGTACCAGATACAGTGTCTAGATGGTTCTGCACGGGATCTGGTGGCGGTGTTGCGTCGGAACAACTGGAGCGAGTCTTTTGCCTGGGTGGCACTGCGTTTGCGGGTGATGCTACGAACAGTGGTATTTGGCGGCGGAACAAACTGCAGGGGTTGCTGCTGACCTCTGCATGTATGACGGACTCTGTTAGCCTGTCACACCCCGCCGAGTACATGAAGGCCTTTGCATTTCACACCACAGTGATTCTCGTGCTGCATACACTAGCTGCTAGGGGTCACACAGGTCCAATCAATGTTCATTCATGTCAGTCTATTTCTATTTCTATTGGTTGTTGTTTCTTGCCACGTAAGCCATGGGCCGTGGGCCATGCATCCATGTGAGAATCCATGTGTGTGTGTGTGGTGTGTGTGCGTGTGTGTGCTTGTATATGTAGTTCTTGATTTGCTTGCATTGTCTGGAATCCTTGAGTGCTTGAGGCTTGCAGTGGTTGATCTGCCGGCATTGATTCGGACATGGAGCTTAAGTGACATGTTTGCCAGTCTCAGTCTCATCTGAGCTGAGGTGTGACCTGCAAGTCGTGAACTCTGGCACTGCAGCCAACAATCTGGCAATCGTCATGAAGCAACTTCGGACAGCCAAATGCCCAAACTGGGAAGAGTTGGCAGACATGTTCGAGCAACTTTCATTACATTAAGTAATCTTCAGTTTGTGTTTCTGTAACTTTGTTTTGAGTGAGCCAACGTCATCTTAACCATCTTGCCTAATGCTGCCTCTTAGGCGTGGTTTCTTGCCTCCGTGCTACATACACATTTGGTCTTTGGCAGGTGATTGCGGAACTGATCAGACAGGGATGAGGTCGTCACTTCGCACACTTCTTGACAAACCCAGGTACAGAAACCAGTGGATGTTTGAGCAGCCATGCTTGAAACACCAGTTGCACTTGATTGTCAAGGAGAGTGTCAGGTTGATTAACAAGCTTCTTGCAGCTCATGGCAGATCGTGGGGTTATTTTGGTGCTGTTGCGAAGATCTGTCACACTTGGCGTGCCCATGGTGTCAAGATCAGCAAGACATGGCAAGTGCTGATACCGAAGCCTTGGGAGTACAAGGGAGCCAGTCGTGTGCCGCCTCTTGCAGTTGCAGGGAGATGGGGATCAATTGATTGTTGCATGACCGCAAACTCTGCACTCATGTGTGTGTGTGTGTCGGTTGTGCATGAACATGTCGTTTGTGCAGTTGTTGACAATTGTTAGGACAACGTCGTGACCACGTGACCTAGGCTCTGAGGAGTTCTTGTTGACGGGGCCTCCGGACTTTGTGGTCAGAGTTTTCATGGCTACATTTGCAACTCGAGATTACCAGGACAGTGTTTTGGTTATATTACGGTTATAAGTTACTTGCGTTGCACTTACAGAAGTGGTTTCTAAGTGGATCGTAAGTGATGTATAAGTCCAACCTAAGTACAACAACGTTTTGCAAACTCCACTTTTTTCTGGCGGCTCTTGTTGTCTGCAAACGAGCTTTTCTAGAATAAACAGTCAATGTTGCTGCCTCGAACACGCCACCACGAAGGCAGTGTCAGCTTGTCAGAAGGTGAGACTCGGATGCACTTCTGGCCTGGTTCTTTGATGAAAACCGCCCCCCACGGTTTCTTGTGGAGCATCCGCAAAGGCGAAAGCAGCAACATGAACCCGTCGGCGTCTTGCAGACAGGCGTCTACGACTCCTTGTGTCGCGGACACCGCTCGGACAAGCCCATTCCTATCCTGGGAAGATATGCCGTACATCTGGCATGTCTACGCGGACATTGCGCTGACATCCAAAACCTTTAGCCGGACACCTTTCGCGGCCGGGCCCCGCGGACATTGGCAACCCCAGGTTTTGGAGACCCAGCGGTCAGCAGCTGTCTTTTCGGGCTTGGCCGATCCCAGCTGAGCTGGAGAAGAGCAGTGCAGGCTTCTTCACTGCAGGTCTGAGGATTTGAGGCTTTGGGTTAAAGGTTTATACGGCTTGAGGCTTGGGTGCGAGCTTGAAGCTTTTGTTCCTGGGCTTAAAGCTTCATGGTGCGATACAGCTTCTTTCCTCTATAGGCTTGCAGTGCAGCTTCAGCTCACCCAGCCCTCGCAGGGATCGCAGCCTGCTCTTCGCTGGACTCGCTAGGTTCTATGCCGAACACAAACCAGCGAAGATCCTCGCGTAGCCACCAGTGCACAGCCTGCAGAGCAACTCTGTCGCCTGGTGTCAGGAACTGCCACAGAACCTCGGCCGCTCCCGGCTCGCTTGCAACGAGGAAGAGATGCTGGTCATAGCGTTCCCTTGTGTCCTCCATGGCTTGAGACAAGTTTGAGCCCGAAGAGGAAGCTGCAAAAAAAACGAGCCACGAACACAACAGGAGTTCAAGATAGCATTTATCCTGTCTGCTCTTCCCATGCAACCCCCTTCCAGGGAAAGTTTATGTACGGGTCTATAGAACTGAAGAGGTTTAAGGGTTTAAGGGTGTGGGGTTTAGTCGGCTCTTCAGGGCAACCGAGGGTGTCAATGAGGTTTAGGAGTTTAGAGGGTTACGGCCTGGAGCGGGGCAGAAGCTTCGAGGTCGCACGTTTTTTTCTGCCAGCTCACAGCAGCAGTGCAAAAGTGCAAGCTACATCTACCATTGCTGCAGCTTGGCCGGCGTTCAGGGAAAAGCCTGGTTTAAGTGTGTATGGTTGTATACAAGGGCCCAAGGGAAGAGGTTGCTACCACCATAAAGGTTTAGGCTTTAGGGTTTAGGGTTTCTAAAGGGTTTCGGGTTTAAGGTTTAGGTTTGTTTGGGTTTAGGGCTTAGAAAGGGTTTAGTGTTTTGGGTTTAGGTTTTTGGTCTCTATATAGAAAGGATCAAGCCAGCACGGCCACACAAAGGATCAAAGAGGCACGGCCGCCTCAGCGAACATTGACAATGACCGTGCCGCGGCGTCCACGGTGGCGCCGCTCAGGAGTGCTGGAGCTCGTGCTGCGGCGCCTGCGTCTGCGCAGTGGGCTGGGGCTTGGCTCCACACCACACTCCGACGACTCCTCACGTCGTTTGCGCTCGCGCCTCGGGCCCGGCTTTTTCCGGGCCTTCGAAGCCTTATGCCCGGCCCGCAGGCCGCGCTTGGCGGGGCGGCCTGCCGCAGCAGACTTCTTCCCAGCACGCTTCGAGGCCTTGGCTGCCTGACGGCCAAGCTTAGCCCACCTGGGAACCAAGTCGGCCTTGGAGCCCTGGGCTTTGCTGGAGCGCGCCTCGTCTCCATGCTCCCTTGACCACCTGTCCTGCCGCTGCTGCCACATTTGCTCCGCCGCCTGTTGGGCCTGAGCCCAGTTCTTGGTCTTCTGGGCTGCATAGCACTGCATGGCCAAGCATTTTTTCGACCAAAGGCCATGCTGCTCGTAGCCACTTCTGTTGTTGAAGCGCTGGCCGCAGTGCTGGCAGCTAAAGACCTCGGCCTCTGCAGCCTTGGTCTTGCGGGCAGTCGAGGGCAGGCCCTCAGGCTCAGCTGGCTTGCGCAGGTCTGGTGCTGCAGAGGCTTCCGACCGGACGGGCGGGTCCTGCTCGCAGCTTTCCTCCTCCTCCTCCTCCTCGCAGGAAGAGGAAGAGGGCACCAGCTTTGCAGGTGGCAACTTCTTGGTCGAGCCCCGGTCTTTGGCTGCAACCTCCTGGGAGGCTCTTTTCTTTTCACATTCTTTTTTTTCTTTCTCCTTGGAGCCTTTCCTCTCCCTGTGGTGCCGGTCTCGGCTTCTTCCCCTGTGCTTCTCCTTGTCCTCCGCTTTCTTGTCGTCCTTCTCGGTCGCCATAACCTGTGGCAGGTTATTTGTATGGATATGTGCACATTCTATGTTTTATAGTATACTTGAAAAGATAAAGAGCAATAATAACTAATAACAACAAAAACAACAAGACTAGTACTAGCACAACTACTATAGTAACGCTATTGTTGTTATTATAAGGAGAAGAACAATCGTGGTAATATACAAAAAACATTATATAGGAGAGCAGCAGGCAAGCAAGGACATCGAGGTGTATAAAAAATGATAGACAAGTTCAAGCAGCAACAATAGCAGCAGCAACAACAACAACAAGAAGAAGATAAGAACAACAAGAATAGCAATAAGAAGAAGTAGCACATACGCACTATATGCGATAAAGGAAAGAAGACAGAAAGGTATAGCAAACTATATATATATATATATATATACATATGAGAAGAATAGAAAAAGATTGCTGTCATAACAATCTTTTGTTTATCATGACCCTGCTCCGGCAGCCACAGAGGCTCTGTATCATGGGCGGTGGCCGGTAGGCCAACGCACCCAGCACCACTCACGCTGCCCATGACGGCAGCCACACAGGCTCTGTATCATGGGCGGTGGCCGGTAGGCCAACACACCCAGTACCACTCACGCTGCCAAGCCCCGCAGGCTCTGAATGCACTGGGGCTCCTACACAGCCACGCAGGCTGCTGAGCCCCGCAGGCTCTGGATGCCCATGAGCCACGCAGGCTCCTGCAGCCACGCAGGCTGCTGAGCCCCGCAGGCTCTGAAAGCCACGCGGGCTGCTGAGCCCTGCAGGCTCTGAAAGCCACGCAGGCTGCTGAGCCACGCAGGCTCTGGAAGCCACGCAGGCTGCTGAGCCCCACAAGCTCGGTAAGCCACGCAGGCTGCTGAGCCACGCAGGCTCTGGATGCCGATGAGCCATCCAGGCTCCTGCAGCACCTGAAGCTGCTGAGCGTCTTCGCGCTCACGAGCCACGCAGGCTCCTGCAGCCACGCAGGCTGCAGAACAAACGAAAAAATAATTAAATACAGGAATATATAAACAAAGACATAGATAAATACATAAAGAAATAAAGTGTAAATAATTGTACTGAGAAACGTGCCTGGGCGACAGCTTCGGCGCCGCTCAGGGCTTTCGAGCAAAAAGGAGCTGCAGGAGAAAGTCGCATGTAGGATGAAGGAAAGCAGCAGAAGCAGGTCTGCTCTCGCATGCAAGCACAAACGTTTGGACCGACCTTTTTCTCAAAAGCAAAACTAGGAGGTTCCGTGATTGTTGTCGCCATGTGTGACATCTGCCGGAAGCCTGGGTATAAACAACCCGTCACAGAGAAGCCTTAGGCATCAAACTCCTGGGCTGCCACTCGCATGGCTTTGCGTGCAGCCTCTTTGGATTTCTCGGTATTCCCCGCAGTCTTGTGCATGGCAGCATGGAAAGCCTTGTGATAGGCACGAGACAGCACGCATTTGCGCGTCTGCGACAGCACATGGCCACCCGAACTTGCCGACTTCAAAGCTGCAGGGGCGGCCTGGGGCCTCTTCTTCGTTGCACTGCCAAGTTGGGAACCTGCAGGACGCTTTTTCGGTGCAGGAACCGCAGCAGCTGGTTTCTGGCGAAGGCCTTTCTTGGTTTGGCCCTTCTTCTTGCTTTCCGAACAGTGTCCTGACACCTGCCCTTGGGCAGACTGAGCAGGTGAAGGCTTGCCCTTCTGAGACGCCTTGCCTTGAGCGTCTACAAGCTGGTGAGCTCGTTGCAACAGTGAAGGCTGGGCAGCTTCTTGTTCTTCTTCTGTAGCTTGGGGCAAACCTGCCCTCAAGAAGTCTTCTGCAGCCTCGCCCCGGGGGGCGTCCTCCAGTGCCGGAAAAGCAGCAGCGCCTGGGCCTGCAGACTCGGGTGCAGGCAAAGCCAACGGGGCAGGCGTTTGCAAGTGTACCGCAGGCACAGCACCTGCCGCCGAAGAAGACCAACCCGAAACCTTGGGAACTGCAGGCAGCTGCCCCAACTGCATGATGCCACCCAACAGAGCAGAGCCCAGCCCCATCAACTGGGGAACAGCCGCTTCTTTCGCTGCCCCCGTCACTGCTTGCACTTCAGTATGCGTTTTTCGCAGTGGCACACGCTGCACCAAGGCCATGATGCCATTCACATGCATTTGCGGCACTGCATGTGCACCTTGTGGCAAAAGAGCTTGCTGAAGCCCGGCTGGAAGCTGGCCTGGGTTCTGGGGCAGGTGCACCATGAACGGATTCGGGTCTGCCGCTCCGCGCACGAGTCTTCGAAAGGCTGTCTTTGTGCTCTCCAGCGCAGAATGCAGCTGAAAGCTGTTCACGAACTGCCCGGTACCGCGATATTGTTCCATGGCTGTAAGCAAAGCCATGGTTCGCTCTGAGGGGCACCGCAGACCCAAGCCGACAGCAAATTCCAAGATCGCGGTGCGCCGCTCCTCTTGCTGGCAATTTGGCGAGGAAAGCAGCGAATACAGATCCTCAGGAATAAAGTTCAAGATGCCTGTGAAATCTTGAGTCGGCCGTCTAGGCTGCGCGGCCATTGCTGCACACAAGGTATATACAAGGAAACTATACCTGCGTCCCTGCCGAGCATACAAAAACTGCGAGCTCTGCAATCTAAACCCTATATAGCCTATAGCCCTAAATATAGAAGCCAGTCTGCGTATATATATATATATAATCAATTCATGTAAATTCTCTAAAACATAAGTCCAACATAAGTCCAACACAAGTCCGACCTATGTCCAACACGCAAAATGCACAACTAGGATATATGTCCAACCCAAGTGCTACAAAAACAGACCCACTTATAACTTAGTTATAACCCACTTACCTCACTTATAACTTATTCATACCCCAGCTATAACCTAACCATAACCAAAACACTGTCCTGGTACAACGACAAAGCCGCAGAAGCCAACAATCCAGAACAAGCCGTGCTAGCTGCAATCGCTGAGTGTGATGACGAGCTTGGCATGGAAGAGGCTCAGGAATACAGGCAAAAAGTCACGAAGTGGATTCGTGGTTCGCTGCAGTGTATTCAAGACAGTCTGTTTTGGTTTGTCATGGCAGCTGCGTACAAAACACGCGAACCGGTGCGGCACATGTTCGGTATACTCTCCAAGTACGGAAAGGCTGCATCGGCAAGAGTGAAGTCACCTCATTCCCAGCCATGCCCGTGCGATGATTTACCAATTGTTGATTTCGTAACAAGGCGGCTGCAACAAATCGATGCTGAGTTCATCGCGCTCCGGACAGGGATCACAGCATGGACCAAACAAACAATAGAAAACCTGAAGGGTATGATATGCTGGAACAACGAGAACGCTGTCAGCCCTGAAGAGCTGGAGGCCTTCGCACTCAAGCTGCTGTTGTTAAACCATGCATCATTTCAGCGGCGAATCGTTTCTTTGTTTTCGAAGCCACTTGTTTGCAGATCTGGACTGATTTGATGACGTTGGTTTTGTATTTGTATTTGGTTCTAGCTCTAGCTGATTAATTAACTTGTTCAGTGAAATCTGGAGTGGTACCGCGTGCGTGGCAGTGCAGTGCAACGGGATGTGTGTTACGAAGTTGAAGCAAATGCTGTCCGAGGTGGCCATTTCGTTTGTTCTGGTTCCTCAAAGGTGAGCCCACGCAAGCTTGTGATGTGCGCCGAGGTGGGGCCGTCAACACACCATGCAAAACAATCCTGATGTTTGGCTTGTGCTGGCTTGTGCTGCTTGTTCAAATGGGGATCCTGTGTCGCGTTATGCTAGTGTGTGTGTGTGTGTGTCAATGCGGCGTGCCAGGCGTAGCTCGTGAACTGCTCGACGCAGACATTTCTTCCTTGGAGTCGACAACAAGGAAATTCAGGGAAACCTGCTTGGTGGAATTGCAGGCAACAGCTGTGACCGGTTGCATACGATTAGATGGACGAATTCGGGGATGCCTCATTCTGGCTGCTGGACTCATACGACTGGATATCCAGGAATTAGAAGGACTAAACAGCATGGTGAAGGTTGCAGTAGCCCGCAGCAACAACAACAGAATCACCCTCGAATTGTTGACAGCGCGTGTCTGCACGCGAAAGGTATTGGCGTTGCACACGGACGGGGCAATACGCTACAAGAGTGTGATTCCTTGTGCAGCCTCATTGGCCCGCAGTGCCTACTTGCACTACGGCAATCACGTTGATCTCCTCAGAGACACATCTCGCTGGGAGACTTGCCGTGACGGTAACCTGCATGCAGGCGACCCTACCATCTACAATCCGGCTTTGCAAACAACTGCAAAACACAAATGGGCAATGAAATACAACAGTCAGCTGATGAAGCGTTTGCGAGCCCACGACAAGGACAGATTGCGACTGAAAGACAGTGTTCTCTCGTTGGTGCTGCCTGGCCCGGCATCACAGGTTGATGCTGAGGACGGTGACAATCCAGCATCAGAGGTTTGGATCTGTTGTGGAGTCACACGATCGCAGACCATGATGCTGAACCTTGATTCGGGAAAGTTCATGCTGTCGGTTGCCCTGATTGCGTCCCTGTACAACCATGTGGAATCGGCTGGGAAAAACATCAAGCTCAAGCTGCACACACAGGTGCTGAAGCCATCAGGGGGGATGTTGAGGCAGCGCAACGAAGCCAGCTTGTTGTGTGAACTTCGGGGGCGTTACAAGCGTGAAGCTGTGTCTCGGGATGCAGCAGGTGTACTTGCAGATGGGGATGGTGAAGAGGAGGACATGTCTGGGGAAGATGATGAAGAAGTTCGACAGGTGGGTGACCTACAGAACATGAGCAAGGATGATGAGTTCAAAATGCTCATGGGTTGGGAAGATGAACTTTCCAACGATGATTGCGAACCAGGTAATGTCGATGACACATGCCTCGACGTATGCAGCGAAGATGAACACATGTCTGAGGTAGAGTCTCTTAATGTCAAGATGGCGATCTCAGCAGCCAACCAACAACCTGAGGCGGACTTTGAAGCTTGCACGGATCGTATTGCTGAGGATTGCGACTGCTTGAAGAGTACAAGTTTCTCGACACTGTCGCCAGTGGAAGCAGAAACCGAAGCATACCTACAAGAAATACTGCTGAGTAGGCACCATATGCATGCTGAGCAGGGTGACGATGCACCAGTGCCAACATCAAGTGCACCACCAAAGGATGCTGTGTCCGACCGCCGTCATGATTCCTTCAGACCTCTGTTCAAACCAGCGGCTTCAGCTGTGGATGATTTCAGAGCAGCGTGGAGACAGTGTTTTCAAGATGCGTGTAAAGCTTTGCAGCACATGCATGAGAACTCGAAGCGACAGCCGGGGGACAATGGTAGCTTGGATGCAATCTTGTGCTGCTAATTGCTTGTTTGTTCGGCTTGTTGCATGATTGTGCATGGTCATACACTCATACACTCGACATGCTGCTGAGGAGAGTTGTCTTTGATGATGGAAGAAGATAATGGTTCCTTGAATGTGATCTTGGTGCAGTGGACCAAACAAAACTTGGCAAAAGGCAGGTTGGTTGAGCTTGATGAAAACAACTGCCTGATTTGCCCCATGAACTTTGTACCGGCACGTGCTTTCCCACAGAAGCATATTCTGATTCCATGTGTTGGTGAAGGAGTTCGGAAAGTTCGCAAGTCAGACCGTCCAGCACTGCCATCATGTCCTTTGAGAATCATGCATATGTTTGCGACGGCCATACACCATCACAGTGCCAGTGAGCGTTATATTTCCTTCGAGGATGACGGTGCGTCAGCATGCAAGATTTGCAGCGTTGCCACATCTGATGTCTTGACATGTGCATGTTGTTTGCAGTCAGTGCACCGAGCTTGCTGCAGCATGCTTTGTGACAGTGATGCGACCGGTGGGAAGTCATGGTTGCACGTTGATCAGCGCCTCACGCCGGACATGATGCCAAACATGTTTCTGGCGCCATCTGATCACGCCACGCTGGCATCCTCGTCCTCCTCTTCTTCGTCGTCAGCGGGTCCCAATCCTTCTCCTTGGACATCGTCAGTTGACTGCAACAGAAGCATCAGTAATTGCAACGGTGTAATGCTCGAGTGCTGTGTGCTGGGAGCAGGGCTGTTCTTCTTGTTTGTGTGCCTATGAACAGTTGCTTTGAGGTTGCTCGGACTCTTGAAGCAGACTGAGACCAAGACATGCATCCCGCGACTGCAGCAGTCACCTGTGCTCTGTGCTTGTTGCAAGCATGCCATTGCATCGAAACTTGGGCTGTTTGGTTGATTGATGGTTGCTGATGTTAACGGCTTCAGTGACACGGGTATGTTTTGAGATGTTGCATGTTCGGCAAGTCACACAATCTTCCGTTGCAGTTTGCTCTATGCGTACGAACACTTCACCTTGGACCAAGGATCCTTGCACCCGAGCAATAGCCGCTGGTACTTCACCCTGAGCCGGGCACTTGGATTCGAAACATATTGGTCACATTGGAGGGTTCATTCAGGTCAGGGCATTCCGATACTGTGGCGGTGTGGGGTGGGAATCTGTGCTTCTAAGCACCGAAGTGTCCGGCAGCAGTGCAAGCTTTAATGCAACAGCTCGTGGCAGCATAGCTTGATGAACGCTGTGCCAGAGTCAATCAAAAAAAGGTGCAAATGTGTTACCCAGGGGTTGGATTTGCTGGTGGTCTGTTCAATAGAGAGTGTCTGTCCTTGCGTCAAGAATCGTGACAGAAGTCTCGAGACCTATTCGGTCCTTAGAACTGTGAAGCCCACATCGACACTCTACTATCGTTCCAACGCTTCGGGACGGTTCCGGACGGTTTGGGGCTGTTTCTGAACAGGGTTCTGACTGACAGCTCCTGAAACTTGCCTGATGGTTCCAAAGCCCCTGAAACAACCTGCCGCATTTCAACCCAGGGGTCCTTATTAAGGGTTCCTCCTGTATTCTGTCCTGCAATCTTTAAACACCACACCCTACAACACTAAGCCCTAAACTCCTCGCGCCCAGGTCGGACATCTTCCACTGGAGTTTGTGAGCAAGATCATTCCGCACCGTGGGTGTTGCTTGGCTTGTCGAAGTTGTGACAGTTGTGAAGTTGCTTTGTAACCACAGAGTGCCTGAGCTGAGCTGCTTGAGCATGAGTCTGCATGAGTCTGCATGAACAGTGATGTGATGACATCTGACAGTTCCGATTGCGTTTGTTCCAGGCAGTGTAGCACAGCAATGCAGCAACAATACATGCGGCATGCGGTCATGCGGACACGAGTGGTCACATGTGTGTTGTGAGAAGTTGTGAGTTGTTGTGAAGCTGTGAAGTTGAATGCTGCCTCAATACTTGCGTTGGTTACTTGCGTTGTCACTGTTTTGCTTCACGTGAATCCGTGAAGCCGGCCATGCCACCGGTGCCGAAAGAGAAACCGGCGACGGCGTCTACGACAACCAAGCTGCCAGCCTCGAAGCCGATGCCCAAGCAGCCCACTCCGCCTGCGCATCCACCGCCAGGTAGAGCTGCGGGCCCTCCGGCCAAGTCGCGGTCTGCAGATGATCGGTCGCGAACCCCAAAGCCACGTAATGCCAAGGAAGGCAAGGCGGCACCTGCCAAGGAGCCCAGTGTCAGAGCACCACCGTCACCTTCACCGCCTCCTCCGCGACCTCCTCCGCCGCCCAAGCAGCCGCCTTCTGAGCAGATAGCACCTCCTACACCTCCGCCAGTCCCACCCCCGCCACTTCCGCCACCTCCTCCGCCAGGATCAGACGCAGCAGCACGGCCGTTGACACCCCCTGCAGCAAATGCAGCACATCCAGCACGAGCACCTGTGCCAGAGCACATACCAAAGGCAGCAGTGCCACGAGCACCCTCCCTGCCGCGAACAGCACCGATTCCCAAACAATCTGTTGCTGGTGCAGGGATCGGCAATCCAGGGCCAAGGCCAAGGCCCAACATGGGCCAGCCATTCCCGCCACAGCCGCCGCAGCAAGGACCAGCACCGACCTGGATGCCTGCTCAGCTTCCTCCGCTGTTTCAGCTCCTGCAACTTCCGTGGCAAGTAACGATAAACCTGCAACCGCCCCCCTTCGTTGCTCATGCTCAGCCTCATGCTCCGACTGCGGGGTATATGGGGCCGAGGGCTCCACCGCCGCCCGGGCCGCCTGCGCCGGGTCCGCGACCGTCTGGGTCGCCGACTTCTCCGGCGGCGGAGGAGAACAACGACACTTCAGTCGGTGTTTTAAGCATTCAGATTTAGTTTCCATTTCCGTAATTTCATAAACCACACATACAGAGGTCGATGCCGGTTGCAAGGGCGTTGTTTAGGAATTATATAATCTTAGTTGTTGTGAGGTTGTTGTGGGTTGTTATAAGAAAAATATAAGGTGTTATAAACAAACCAAGGACGGTGAAGCCGATGGAACAGATGATGAGAATGAGTCTCCAGGCGGCAAGAGTGATGGCGATGGCGGCGATGGCAATGAGCGTAACGGTCCAGGCCCGGACGAAGCTGCTGAAGATCCGGACAGTGAGGAGCTGGAGAAGGATGATGAGGCCGCCAGCGGTGGTCCTGACGAGCGGGACATGGAGGAAGAGATCGAGGCCGCGTTTGGGGAGGCTTCGAATGAGATGCCACCGCCGAACTTTTCCAGGCCGCCACAGCCGTACAGGCCAGGGTCCATGCCATGCATGTGTTGCTTTGTTCGACAGCCAGTTTGTTGGCTTGCTATTGCTGTTGCAGCATGTTACGATTGTTGTGTTCCAGCTGATGTGATGCTTGATCATGATGAGTGCATGTCTCCACGAGCGCTTCTTATTTGAGTTCATTATGTTCCAAGTGACAAGCATCGCCTCATGCATCATGATGAGTGCATGTCTTGACTTGGCGTTCGTCCGTTGAGTTCACTCTGAAGTGCAGTCCAGCATGTTTGAGCAGGTCCGTTGGCGAAGAAGATTTCGGATTTGATCCGTTTGCGGACATTGGCGGCCCTACGTACGAGGAGCTCTTTGGAGAGGCCAGAGATGGTGGGCCAGCTGTGGAAGAGCAGCCGACGAGGTCAACTAGGCCAAGGGCGGAAGCTGAGGCTGAGACGAGCTCAAGACCGACTCCGATAAGCAGTGCCGATAGAGCAAATCTCTTGAACGATGTGCCTCTGCAGGTGAGGAAGCGCTCGGCACGCAACAAGCCGTCGTGAGCTGTCGCGCACAAGGCTATATGAGGATGGAAAACATTGTGCGTTGTGCGAGACGACAGCTGTGTGCATGGGTTGATTCAACTGATTGATTGCCTGATTGTTGACTGAACGGTTGATTCCTTCCTGTGGGCACACACGTGACGTGACTTAATCAACTGTGGTGTAACCAGCGCACTGTGGATATGAGTGCTTGCTCAACCCAGGCTCACAGTGGTGGACGGCTTCGATGCTTGGTGCAGTTCAGATAACCACTGCTCAAACACATGTGAACGCTGTGAACGCTTGTGCCGCTGACGTGTGCGTGTATGCATCACTGCACCACACCACACTCTCAACATGACACGACGCAATAGATTTCAGTGAGAGTCAATGCTTTATCTGAGGTCGATGGTGCACACCGAGGTCACAGTCTCTTGCTTGCACTTACCGGGACGACTATGCTCTCGACACTAACACTTCATCAGGCGTTGCTGGCTTGATGCATTGTGTTGCTGAACATTGGCTTGATCTGCTTGATCTGTGATTGCAAAGTTGTCAGCATGTGTGTGAGTTATTGAGCTGCTTGATCTTTTGACCGCATGACATGTTGCACAGTCATGCATTGCAGTGGATTGATCATGCATTGTGTTGCTGAACATTGGCTTGATCTGCTTGATCTGTGATTGCAAAGTTGTCAGCATGTGCGTGAGTTATTGAGCTGCTTGATCTTTTGACCGCATGACATGTTGCACAGTCATGCATTGCAGTGGATTGATCATGTTGTTGTTTATTAATTATACAACTAATGCTATGTAATAAAAAGTCCATGTATTTTATTTGTTGTTAGTAGGGGTGCCCGGTGCCTTTGGCCCTCCCGAGGCCTCGGGCACCCACCCACGAGGCCTCCCGCTCGGGCGCCCGCGCCCCGCCCGGGCGCGCCCGAGCCTCGGCCCTGGCCGGGCGCGCGCCCGAGCCCTTGGGCGCCCCGCCCAGGCCGGTGCCCCGCCCAAAACCTCGAGGGCCTGGCGCACCCCCCCATCAGAGGGCGCCCCGCCCAAGGCCTCGGGCGCCCCTCCCGAGGCTTTGGCCCTGCCCGAGGCCTCGGCGCCGTGCGAGGGCCTCGGGCGCCCCCCGCCCAAGGGCTCGGGCGCTTTGCCCGGACCAAACTGTAGCGTGAGTCAGTCGAACTGTTGAAAATTTGCTGTACTAGAATAATGCCATCCCATCCCAGCCCTTTGTTGTGACTCGAGGACATTGCGATGGATGCTCTTGACATTGCTGTGGACAGTTCTGCTCATGCTCCGAGTGACGACTGCCCGGTGCATACATCTTCACAGTCTGCATCTGTGTGTGTCGAAACATTGGCTGATGCATTCAGTTGCTGGTTTGAATATTGTAAGCATCGGTATCTAGCCGTGGAGTTAACGGTTAAACTGTGTGCAGCTCTAGCGTTGCTCAGGCTGGCCATCAGATGTGTTTCGTCGATTGTCACAGAACAAGGGGCTTTGTAATGACAACCTCCAGGGGCTGCTACCTAACTCCAGCGACTACATCTATACAGATACATCGGCCGAACGTATTGCACAAGTGCTTGGAACAGATGTCGGCACATCATTGTCCTTGATGGGTTTGTTCAAGAAGGTGGAGCTAGCATCAATGAGCACATCATATTCTGGAATCGATGCACCAGGTGTATCAGTGATGAGCATCCTTGCATATGCCCAAGAGGAGTTGGACTTGACTGTGAACCATCCAGAACATGTTTTTGCAATAGAATGGAACCATCATTGCCAACAAGAGCTGCTTGAACACCCAGCTTGCCCGTCTTGCCTATTTGGCGATCTGGAAGAGTTTCTCTGTCCGTTGCTACGAGGTCAGCTACCTGAGTTGCTAAGATCACAGAAGTTGCAGTCAGTTCTGGAGCCTGTCATCATGGGTCAACCGTCCAAAGCTGTTGCAACGTGCCTCAGCTTGTATGCAGGAATCACGCAGTTTGTCACAATTGCTCACATGCTGGACTGCTGCACTGGAACTGTGGGGCTGTGGGGTGTGTGTGCTGGTTGCTTGGCATTTCTAAGGACAGCGTGGTGCCTGAAGCATGAGCGACAATGCAGCTTGCGAACTGCATGCACACACGTTGCAGGAACAAGCTGCACAGATTTCTCGATCATAGGTAAGTGCGAAAGAGAGCTAGGTGCCACATACAGTCATTTTCTCATTTGGGTTGCGCATCGTAAGATCTTGCAAGAACCTGTGCTTGTGCAAGAGAACGTTACGTCCTTTCCGCGGGAGACATTGCAGCGCTTGCTCCCTGAATACGAGTGGACCTTTGGAGTTGTCAGCCCGGACTTCTTGGGCTGGCCGATCCGACGTGATCGACAATGGTGTGTGTGTGGGGCCGAGTCATTGATTCATTGGATAGTCAACAGTCTGACCACGAGTGCTGTCTTGCCTTTGCTGCATGTTGATCATGTTGATTGATATTGATCATTGTCATGAAATTGCAATGTTTGTGCATGTTGGTGAATTGGTGAGCACTTCCTTCCTCAGGGGGCGCCATCGGGTCAAGACGATTGGTTTCAGATCATTGCTGTCACCGTTTGTTGGTATGTTCCAGCGAGCATTGGCACCTGGTGCTTCGTGGGACATGTTCTTCATGGAGCAGTTCGTTTGCAAATTCATGATTCTTATAACCATATCATATGTTCTATCCGTACATATTCATACAGTGTATAAGATTTTTAAGTTGTGTAGCAGTGGGATCGGTGGGGTGTTTGCTGCTGACAGAAAGGACAGACTCCAACGCGCTTCAGAAGGAGCTGGACTGGGCATCCAATCGACCGTGCAGCTTAAGGAATTCATCGGCAACACCATCGGTAACCGAAGACGATGCTTTTGAGTCATGCTTGACAGAAAGTGAGCTGCAATTCCTGAAAGGTTACGAATCAGCTCTTCCCGGTGGTTTATGCTCCTTAAACCAGAATCCAGAGGTGACATGTGTTGGGGTAGCTGCCAACACCCAGGCCGGGCGCTTGACCTGGTACTGTTTTATTTTTGCAGTCTGACAGACTGACATATGAACCTTTGCTGTGAATCTTTGCTGTCAGGTCATGCGAACTCTCATTGCATCCTGTTCGCTGTGGTACTCACAACGACGACGTCGGTGGTTGTCTATGAGAGAACTTCCCGTGTTGCAGGGTTTCCCAGTATTCAAACACTTGTCGTATGGCAGGCCATGCTGCTCCTTTGCAGTAGGAGACAAAGACTTGCACGACTGGCCAGCAAGAAGTGCTTTGTGCCGAATGTGTGGTAACTCCATGCACATCAATGTTTGTGGAATCGTGATGCTATTCGCTTGGTCTCAAATCGAGATGGACATTGACTTGTTCAAGATGATCCGTATGACCAGTGCCGCGCACCACAGAACACGCACCGTGATAAAACACGCCATCAGATGTGATGCCGAGTCTGTGGCTTCCGCCGCGAGCTTATCATGTACACCTTCAGCGAGTTAGATGTTTGCACAGGCTGTCTGAGTTATATTCATAACAATTGTTTGGTGGTCCGGCTGCTGGCTGATGCACTTGATGCACCCTTGCACATACTTTACATACTTTTATAACATAGTGACGGTAGTGTGTGTCATGCTGTGCTGTCAGCCAGCTTGTGTGATGAGTTTGGAAGTTGCATGCTACGCATCAGCCAGGCCACGCTCCGAATGTGTTTCATGCTGGCAAGCAGCAACTCAACACATTCCCTTTTGTCATGATGAAGCCAGTTCCGGATGTTTCGGATGCAAAGAGTTGTTGGCAATCATGCATTGATGCATTGTCGCCTTGCTTGTTGCACATGGGTGAAGCGGAGAGTGCACCTTGATGACTTGTGTGTGTGTGTGTGTGTGTGTCATGTGTCATGTCTGCCACCTTCTCCTACTACTTCTTGAATTGGTTGCACATGTGGCTCGAGCAGTTCTTGTGCTTTGCACGTTGCATCAGCATTGATTCGGCATCGATTTCCTTGAGACTTGCCACTCACCATGGCTCTTTCGAAGATGCCACAGATGCCCAAGGATAAAAGCGGAGTTCCAGCAGTCGGGAAGAGTGGTGCGAGTGACGCACCGGCTGTGGTACTGAACAAGAGCATGATGTTTGATCAGAGTGCCACACTGACTGACATCTTTGGTGCACAGATGACTCCCGGACTAGGTTTGGTTGACGAGATCATCAAAGCTTACAAGGTCCGTCATTTCATTAGTTTCATTTGTGGAATAGATACAGACACAATCGGCTTTCCACTAAGAGAAAACACTAAATTCACTAGAACGTCCACACACACATATGATATGTGTGGTTTCATCAGATAATTTTAACCAACTACTGCAGGTGCCCACCATCCGGAAGGTTCAGTTCTTTGCCTCAGAGGTCGACACCGACGCCTCACAACGAATGATCCTCCGACACCCGTTAAACGGACGCCGTCAAGACCAGGTGCTCAACGAGTACGTGAAAAGTGTGCAAATGCGCGGAATAGTTCCAGGCGTCAGGGGACAGGCCTGGTTGCTTGCACCCGACGGGGAGAAGAATCATCACGCTTACCTTGCTCTGACGTTCGCGACGCTGTGTCCTGGCGCCAGAATCAGCAACAACACCACAACAGCAGCCGCGGCCAGCATCACCATACACATCAACACCAACACCTGGACCAATACCACCAACACAAAGAACAACAACATCAGCCAACCTCAACAACAACACAAACACCAAAAGCAGTATCAGCTGAACCAACATCACCACTAACATCATCCTGGTCCTGCATCCCAAGGTCAGAGGCATTTTACGAAGCGTGGGGACGTGCAGACAGGGCCTCACACCCGAACTTGGCTTTGACATTCAAAGCCGGATTGGATGCGGTGGTGTTTGACTCCAGGACTCCTCCCGCCGTACTGGAATTTCTCATCACCTATCACAACCAGTTTCATCAGGGCTCTAAGACCTCATGGTTAGAAATGATCTTGAAGATTCCAGACGCATCTCGGCCAATTGCTACTACACTATACTACCACTACTACTACTACTACTACTACTACTACTACTACTACTACTACTACTACTACTACTACTACTACTACTACTACTACTACTACTACTACGTATGATGCTCAGGTAGAACGCTCATTCGCGTCCTACAAAGTCGCCCACGGGATCACTGCCCGTATGTCCGACTACGAATCCAAATATAGAGAGTTCATTTCTTCGCAGTGGCCTGAAGTTTGGTCGTCATACCGTGCATTCGAGACGACAAGAGTCGTGTACAACCACTTAACGCGGCACCATGTGCTAGACTCCATCAAAGAGGTCGCACAACGCTGGTGCGAATTCTTGCACCCGCAGCTGTCTCACGAAGATGTCGTGGCCACGATCAAAGAGTTGCTGAGCGGGTGCGGCTCATTTTTCAGTGCGATGACAGAACAAGAACAACAGGCAATCGTTTTGGAGATGGTGTTTGCAGCGGCCCTTCAGCTGAAAGTGGTGTTTGCCAACACGTTGTACTTTCGCGTGGTGCCACATTGACAATGACAACATATGTTGTTGAGTACTGCTAGTATTGGCATGCGTGTCATGTTCATAGTCTTTTCTCAGTTGTGAGTGTGTCGTTGCCAGCTGCAGTTGCGATGGCTTGCAATTGCTTACTCGTGAACGCTTTGCTTGATTGATTAGATTGGCTGATCTGTGCACGTGCATGTGTCCTTGCTGCGTGTGGGGCCGGGCTTATGTTGCATGCTTGTGCATGTGTGTTTGTCTACGATGATGGTGTAAAGGTGATGAGTCGGTGATGAAGGTCATGGTGATGATGATGGCGCTGATGATGGTGATGACGAACATGGTGATGATGATGGTGATGATGATGAAGATGTTGCTGACTGATAACGATGACAGTGACACTGATGATGACGACTTGATGCTGGTTCGATGACTGAACACGGAGTCGTGGGGTGGGTGTGGATGAGGGGGATGGCATTGCTATTGAGGGTACTTCCTGGGCTATTGCAGTCACAGTCACAGAATAACACTTTAAAATATCTTGCTTGTCCCGAGCACGTGGCGGCAACAACAGTGTCTTCGTGAGACACCGTATATCCAGACATTGACATAAACTCAACATATGTAAAATGTTAAGTTAAGTTCATATTCATATATGCTGTATGAGCTAAATTGAAATTACTTTTCTTGGACGTTCGATTTTTGTGAATGAGTCACTGCGTTTAATGTTAGTTTAATTGTATATAGTAGATATCTATATATTGTAACATACATTCATAAGTCTAGGTTTCTGTATTGCATTGGACAGTTGTCCCGTCACTGCATAGGCATGTCATCACTCCTTCGCCGCATGTCACCCTTCGACTCCGTGATTAGGACAACGATAATTCATGACGATGACGATGATTCGACGATCATGATGCAGATGATGATGATGATAGTGATGATGATGATGCTTATGAATGAGTATATGGTGATGATTATGATGCTGATGACGATGACACTGATGATGATGACGATGACGGTAATGATTATGATCATGATCCTGATGTGTGTTTGGATTGAGTATGGTTGATCTTTGTTGTATTTTCATGTATCGGAAGGTTGGGGCCTGAGCGATGCCTATAGTGACATGATTTGACCGCACCATGGGCTTCATTTGTTCAAGCATGTTGAGTGTCAGTGTTGTTTGCCGTCTGGCATGTTTGCATCTGTACACCTGAGCACCTGTTTGCATCCAAGATTCCGCTGCACGGCGAGGGCACACGGTGGATCTTCAAGAAGCCGGCCACAGCATCGAACGACGTGGCGCTGTTGATGACACCGGTGTCGGGCCGCGTGTTTTTGATCCAAGACAAACTGAAGCAGCAGAAGCAAGCCGCATCCAAGAAAGTGAACCCAACGAAGATTTTGGCTGCAAACGAGCCCAAGCGAGCAGCAAAGGCAACCGCGAAATCCAAGGCAAAGGCAAAACCAGGTGCAGCCAGTAAGACTGTTATCGAGCCATCAGATGATGCAGGGAGGACTGACAACGAGGTTGCCGTGCACGGCGTCGGTGGCACTGCATTCGCACGGGAGAAGTATTTCATTGATTGCCTCGTCATGTGTGTGCGCAGTGCCTTGCGGGCAGCACGGAAGACATTCGGTGTGCCAGAGGAGTCGGGGAACTTGACTGATGCTGAGACGGGGCAACTCGTGTACACGCCAATGGAGCTGAAGCTGTTAAGGGACGTCATCAAATCTGGATTGGCATTTCTGATGGATGGAGAATTCAAGTTGCTGAACAAGACTTACAAGAAGTGGTCATCTTTGCGACCAGCGCTTCAATCCTCGGTGATGAAGCGTTACGAGACGGTGGTTTGATGCATTAGTTCACAGTTGACTTGTGTGTCTGTGTGTTTTTGGTTGTGTGTGTCCATGTGCTTGATAGCTAGCTTGAGTTGGCATGTGTTTGCATGCGTGCTCCACATTTCATGTTAGGATCTCCATGTCACGCGCACCTTGACGACAAGCTCTGGTGTGGATCAGAATGACGGCGATAGGGTTGAGAACATTGCAAAGATTCTACCTGCTGTCAGCAGGTCTCACTCCGATAGCGAGCTTACGAGCATTGTGAAGGCATGCAAATCGAAGGAGCTGGAGCCACTGATTCCAGAGTTGTTCAGGTGGCTCGATGCCGAGAGATGCGCCACCAAGCAGACCAATCCACTCGAGACAAAGCCATCCTTGCACATGACTATGGCCAAGATTCTCGAGCAGTGGGAAGACTTGTGTAGCTGCGGTGAGAGGAGGACATAGTCATAATACACTCCACACATGCTTATATTTAGCCATTGGGTTGGATGACATGACTTGCAGGCTAAGCCTGACTGCCAGGACCAATGTCGAGACATGTATCGTTCATCAGCACAAAGCAGACGTGATGGATGTGGTATTTCAGATCTGCCAACTGACTTGTGCTATCGTACCTCATGCGGTTGTGGCGGCGGGAAAGATCATCAGCAGTCTGGTTGCCACCACGTGGGGAGGGGCTTTGCCTGCTGCATTGCAGGATCATACGGATCAGGAGTTTGTGAGGGCAATCTTCACAAACAGAGGTATCTCAGCGCTAGCAGAACTTCGCAAGGACTACATAGTGTTAGCTTGCGTGCATGCACTCTGTGACCGAGTCCAATGCAATACAGATCAACTCAAGCATTTGGTCAAGCATCACAACGCCGTGTTGCTTGAATTGGACACATGCTGTGACGTCGCCGAGCTGGACGCCTTGAGCACCGGCTACGGCACAGCGTTCACAGAGCTACTAAAAAAAGGCACAGTGACAATGGCTGAGCTTTCGGAGGAGACCAGCAATTCCGAGAAGGGGCAAGGATCCGCCGCAGGGTCGGCCACAGCGAACACCAGCGAGTCAGCATCCGGAACAGCTGACGGGCGACTTTGTTCTTTGCGTGAGCTTAGCAAGCTGTGCCAACAGAATCAGATCAATGCTTTCGGCTTGAGTACAACCGAGTCCTTGCACGAGTTGCGATTGTTGATTGCTGCAGACATGATGACAAAGTCCAGGCCGGAGATAGTAATGGCAGTCCCATGGTTTGTGGTCATGCTCTGCTAAAATGTTAGTATATGCTGATAACTGAGTGGTATCATGTTACTTGCTTGCATCCCGTCAGCAATGTCACGTGTGATTTGTCACTTCTCAGATGTTGCCATGTTGTGCTCAGTGTTTGCAGGGCCTACGAGCACGAGCACAGCTGCAACTCCAGCATCTTCTTTCATACCACAACTTCCGAGAAGGGCGATAAGAGTGTGTCCAACACCGAAGTTTTGCTTCTGTTGCACGACGGCTGTGACAAGGTGACCGAACTCATTGGGAATGCCTCAGCAGAGCCTGTGCGTGTCACGCTTGATGAAGTCACAACCGAGAACTTCCGGAACACCTTCCGCTGCTACCTGTGGGGTGACGTGAGTGCTTGGGCATTCATGGCATGTGTTGCAATGACTGGCAGTGCAGTAGTGTGTGTGTGTGTGTGTGTGTGTGTGTGTGGCAAGTCTCGTTTGCTTTGGTTGCATGCATGGCGTACCCATGTTGTGTCGCTGCGGTTGTTGCTGCCATCATGCACATGTCGGCCGTGGTCACTATGTGTGCATGCATGCACGGTTGAATGGAGTGAATGCCTTGATATGAATTGATATGATTGATATTGCTTCGGCTGGCTTTGACCGTTAGTTTGTACACGATGCTCAGGCACCGATGTTCAGGTGATGCAGAAGATGCCCAAAGTGATGCAGGTAACATCCATCCAGGTTAAGGACAAGTCCGCAGATGAACCGTTGAAACTCCACTTCGGGAACTCCGACACAACCATGGACGTCGACTTCTTTGTCCACGGCACGAACAACTCGAAGATGGATGCAAGTGTAGTGTGTCCAGGCTGGATGATCCCGCCAACGGACCTTGCCTCCCCCATCCTGAAGGTGTATGAGGCGAAGCACACAATGCAGTTCAAGGGCGGATCCATCGAGTACACTGTGCCATACCTGGCAATGCCTGCTTCAGATGGCGATGCAATCACCACCCCAGTGCTTGTAAAGGTTGTCAACGGCAAAGCATTCGCAGTTCTCATGCGGTCGCACTTGTCTTTGACTCAGCATGTGCCATGCATCTGGTAGGTCATGTAGGTTCAGTTGTGTGTGGTGTCTGCCAGTGTCTGCTTGTGTACCTTGATGATCTGTCGGTTGTTGTTGAGTTGTTGCGCAAGGATTGGAGAAGAGTGGAAGCCGAAGAAGGGAGTGAAGCGTCCCTACCCGGGGGCTGCCTATGCACATGATCATGATCTTTGGTCATCCGGTGACGTGTTGCTTGAAGCCTTTGGTTTGACTCCCGAAGGCGGGAGCATTGGTATGACATCTCGTGCACGTGGCAGGGGTGCTAGCCCTAGCAAGAAGCTGAAGCCAAACAATCGTGCTCGGCACTTGGTTCGCTGAGCAGTGCAAATCATGTCATACATTGCGATGCTTCCCATAAGCTGGAAGCGGATCGACCGGATCGGCGCAATATGATTACAACAACAAAACAAAACTTTGCCATCCTTTCAAAGTCTGACACAAGAGAAGCTGCTGGTGACAGACCGACCGGATCGACACAACGAACCACTCATTGCGATGCTTAGCAGAAGCTTGCAGAAGCTGGTAGCAGATCGTCACAACCACAACGGAAAAATGATCGAGTGAAGTGCTCATGTGCATCGTTGCATAAAGCTGTCATGAGGTGGCTGTTGTTTGAGGTACTAATTATCGCGAGCCTTGTTTCGGCAGTGGTTTTCACATCCACTGGGTAGACATCGGCACTTTGCAGAAAACCAGTCGGACGACGTATGCATGCTCTAGTCTAGATTGCTGTTGTGGCCCGAATTGATTTGTCGTTGGCACTCGCGACCTGCAACCATGGCCAACAACAAACAGCTGACTGTATGTACTTCACTTATGTTTTGGAATCAGCTTTTTGGTGGTGCCACCACCGCAGCAGCTTGTCATCGAGTGACCTTGAAGTCATGAGCCATGAGCCATGAGTGACAAATTGTTTGTTGGTTTGAGTACAGTGATTGGCGCTTGGTCAGGCTTTGTTACTTTGTTCGTGCTTAGTGCTTAGTGCAGTGCGTAGTGCTTGACTGTCGGCTGCTTGACTTGATCGCTGCAATGAAGCTTTTGTGATAACAACCAGACCAACACCACCACCAACAACAACACAACAACAAGTACAGGCATCAACTAACAACATCACCACACCACCGCGACATGCATCACAACGACAACACCATCAACAACACCAACAACAACGACTGTCAATGCACGGCAACAATCATGCCGTTGCAAAGCAACCAACCAATCACATCATGCATGCTCACACAAGCATGAGTCCGAACATGAACATCCATGCTCAATGGTTGGCAATCATCATGGTAGCTCAGCAATCTGACTCAGCAGCGGCATGCAACGACAGACAAAACATGCATTTCTCAACAAGCCAACCAAGCCAATGCAAGGCAACTGTAATGACCCTCTCACCAATACAAGCAACCGATCAGAAAGCTTCATGCTCGGCAAACATTAGAATTGCCCACAACCCACCAACCAATCACATCATGAATGCTCAGCGAACCAAGTTGGCCAATGCACGGCAACAATCATGACGTTGCAAAACAACCAACCAATCACATCATGCATGCTCACCCAAACATGAGTCCGAACAGGAAAACATGCTTGATTATGTCCGCAACTGCAATTGTCACATAACTCCAGCAGCCGCAAACCATATATGAATGAAACAAAAAATCTAGATGCATCCAAAAAAAAGTGCTTAGTCCATAAAGTTTGGCTGACACAAAAAACAAACACTCAGGTAAGCTTTTTGGCATATCACAACATACGGGATGGGGCTGACTGTTACTTGACTGGCCTGCCGGGTAGCCTTGGGCAGGCACCCGGGCTCGCGCCCATACTAAATCTGAACATGGACCCAAGGGGTTTTGGACATGCTTAAGGTACTTCGGTTGATGATATAAATCCTGCATTACTTTAAGGACCCTAAAGTATGGGAACTATGGTATATTCCTTATTATGGGTAATGCAGGATTTATATCATCAACCCTTGGACCCTTGGGGCTACTATTTGGGATCGATACGGATCGATGCCTTCATGCCAGGCCCAGGGGTGTAGGGATTTAGGGATTTAGGGATTTAGGGATTTACGGGTTTAGGGGTTTAGGAGTTTAGGGATTTAGGGGTTTAGGAGTTTAGGGGTTTAGGGTTTAGGGGTTTAGGGGTTTAGGGATTTAGGGTTTAGGGGTTTAGGGTTTAGGGATTTAGGGGTTTAGGGGTTTAGGAGTTTAGGGATTTAGGGGTTTAGGGGTTTAGGGGTTTAGGAGTTTAGGGATTTAGGGGTTTAGGAGTTTAGGGGTTTAGGAGTTTAGGGGTTTAGGGTTTAGGGGTTTAGGGGTTTAGGGATTTAGGGTTTAAGGGTTTAGGGTTTAGGGATTTAGGGGTTTAGGGGTTTAGGAGTTCAGGGATTTAGGGGTTTAGGAGTTTAGGGGTTTAGGGTTTAGGGGTTTAGGGGTTTAGGGATTTAGGGTTTAGGGGTTTAGGGTTTAGGGATTTAGGGGTTTAGGAGTTTAGGGTCTTAGGGTTTAGGGGTTTAGGGTTTATCTTAAAATTACCTTGCCCCAGCCCGCCGGTATCAGGGCCAAAAAAAGCTTCGAAATGCCCGCTTTATGGCCGGATCTATCCTTTGCGCGAGACAAAGAAGGACTTCCTCCAGGTGGCTGCAAAGGAAGCCCTCGAGAATGCGAAGAAGCTAGTTTTTGCCATGTTCTTTGCATCTGATATGCAGGTTGCCTTCTATCTTACTTCGCAGTCAGGGCAAAAGCTCAGTCTAGGGCTCAGCCTTGAGTCCCTAACCCTCGCCAGTGCTTTCACAATGGGGAAGACCAAGAACGAGAAGAAGCTGGCAAGCGAGCGAGACCGCCCTGAGAGAAGAACTCGAGCTGCTGCCGCAGCGGCGGCTTCATCAGAGGATGTCCCCATGGCCGAAGCTGGCGGGGATGCTGGCGAGTCTGTCGATATCCGCGGGTAACACCCTGGGTCTCCGGTGACCCAGAGAGCAGAAAGACCCCTCGATTCGGTTTAGGGTTTCGGGATATATGCCTGAACTCGGGATTGCTCCTGCTGCTACTACACAATGAGCCTTAATCTTGATGTAAGGTGCACTCCTTGGCTGTGCAGCCTGGGCGGCCCTAGAGACAACGCCGCACTGTTTTCGCAAAACCTTGTTTAACAACTCTGAAAGGTGCGAACAGTAAGTAAACTCGTGACCCGAGCCCCTGATTCCCTTATACCCTCAACCGCTGCACTTTCTGGCTTCGGTCAGGGCCAACATCCACTTGCGAGACGGCCTGCTCGTCATCATTGTCCGCTGTCGGACTCATGCACAACGTCGCCCCGTGCATGTTTGGGGTCCGGGGCACCTTAGTTAGGGCCCCAAAAAAGCACATAAGCAAAAATAAGGTTAGGGATGTCCCATATAAACCCCCTTATAATGAAGCCCAATAAGGTAGGGATATCCCGATAAAGATGCTTATGCTTATGTGCTGTTTGGGTCCCTGATTAGTGCTTCTGTCTGTCTCCTTCATCTCCCCACTGCGTGGTTCAAGGGCAGTTATACGTGGGGTTATAAGTAGTGTAGGGTTTAGGGTTTAGGGTTTAGGGTTCATAGTTCTAACCCATATCAGGGGGTTCATAACTTGTACTTATAACTGCCCATGAACCTCCAAGCAAATCCTAAACCCTAAACCCCTGAACCCTATAAAGCCTGAACACTAAAACAAGGAACTCCTATAGATCCTTGGAGGCCCATGAACCTCCAAGTAGACCCCAAACCCTATACCCTTATAGAATCCCTATAGATCCCTTTAAAGGGACCCTGGTTACGGCTTAGGAGTGAGGGAGGCTCCGGGCTAAAGGTCCAAGTACCAGCCAGTGAGCTCAATACCCTTCAGTCGGGGATATACCTTCTGGGGTTCCTTTAAAGGTTTAGGGGTTTAGGGTTTAGGGGTTTAGGGTTAAGGACTAGACCTTAAATCATGAAGGGCCGCATATTATGATTTAAGCTGCATTCCTGAATTGGGCTCTCTGGGTAAGTAGTGCTATTGGGTTATACTACTTGCAGCCCGACTGGTGGTCTTATGAAGCCCTCTGAGCTTTATAAACCTGTGTGCAAAAGCCTACAGAGGGCTTCTGCAACGCTTAACCCCAATACCTAAACCACCTTAAACCCTAGACCCTAAACCCTAGACCCTAAACCCTAAACCCCAAGCCCTAAACCCTAAACCCGTAAACCCTATACCGAACAATGGTTCCCCAGAGAACCCAATACCCCTTAATTAGGGAATATGGCTTAAATCATAATATGAAGCCCTATATAATTTAAGCCATATTCCTTAATTAAGGGGTATTGGGCTCTCTGGGTCTTTCTGTGCCAGTACATGAGACCGGTGCAGCCGGACCAGAAGGATAACTTGCCCGCGATGAGGCAGCAGGTGCTCCCGCATTACGGTCCTCAAGGTTTAGGGTTTGGGGTTTAGGGTTTAGGGTTGGGGTTGAGGGTTCAGGGTTCAGGGGTTTAGGGTTGCGGGTTGAGGGTTTAGGAGTTTCGGGTTTAGGAGTTTAACACTTTCGCATTGGGCTCGAGGGTGTCGGGTTTCGGTGGACTCGACGGAACGGTTTGGAGTTGTCGAGTTGAGTATTTAGGATCGACAGTTCAGGCTGGACGGATAGCCAGGGTACGTAGAGGTTTAGGGTTTGGGGTTTAGGGTGTCTGCTTACCTATACAAGTAGCGACTTAGCTTCCAGTGTTTACCGATTCAGAGGTGTGGAACACTGCTTTGTAGTATTCCTTGGTTGTCCTATATACATTAAACCACACGTGAATGACAGTGTGCCCCGAAGCCTATACCAATGATTATGACCACTCCGTTGCAGTTTGCGGAGTGTTCAGCACTGAGCACCTCAACCCGTCATCTCTCGTAGTACCTTACAAATCGTGTGCTTCAGACCCTGTAGTACCCTTGAGGGCCCTTCTAATTCTAGGAAGCTTAATTTGCGGCCGGAGGTCAAATATAACCCCCCAATCTCCTATTCCCAGTACCTTAAACCCTAACCCCCACTTAAGCCCGTGCAAAACCCTGTTCCCTAAACCCTAAATCCCAAAATCCTAAACCCCTGAACCTTAAACTCAAAATCCTCGAAGGAACCCTTTAAGGGTACTATAGGGCCCTACAATGGGGACCCCTTTAAGGGTACTATGGAGTTCTATATTACGGTCCCCCTTACGGGATCAGCCCTAAACCCGAAGCCCTAAACCCTAAACCCTAAGCCCTAAACATATGTACCTATGTATATTTCAAACCCTATAGTCTTCGTGGTGATTGATCAAAACTCGTGGCGGCTTGATCAAAACTCGTGGCGGATTGATCAAAACTCGCGGCGGATTGATCAAAACTCGTGGCGGATTGATCAAAACTCGTGGCGGATTGATCAAAACTCGTGGCGGATTGATCAAAACTCGTGGCGGATTCAAAACTCGTGGCGGTTTGATGCCCTCCCCTCTTCCCGCTCCCCTTCAGCCACCCCCCCCACCCCCACTCCCCACCCAGCCCACCCTTTAGCGGTCCCCGCCCACCTCTGTCCAGGGCAGGCCCTGCAGGGCAGCGCAGGGCAGGGCAGGGGGCATCGCAGGGCGCGGCAGGGCAGGGCCACAAGCACTTACCAAGACACAAACCTTACCACAAGCATCCGCGATCCATCACCGTCTGTTGTGTAGTTTCTGTCTGAAATATGTGATATGTTCTGTCAAGCATTAGCGTCAATGTATAGGTGAGCAATTGTATAATACTTACTTCAAGCTAGTGGTTAAAACTACAGTTTATTTTTTGGGTAGTATGTGAAAGATTGTTTATTCACTTCAAGCTGATAGAAATAAGACCTTTAATCCTAATGTGAGGGGATTCTGTGGGCGGGTGGGGTTGCTTCTGGAAGATAGCTTGACAAGAAATAGCTTGACAAGAAGAAATTTTCAAAGTCAGAGCTGCTGAACCCTAAAACTCTAAACCCTAAAACCCTAAAGCCCTAAAACCCTAAGCCCTATACCCTAAACCCTTAAGGGAACCCTTGAAGCCTCGGAGGTCCGATACGGCTTAGCTCAGGGGTCGAACGGCCATTTCGATCCGTTGCCCTGGGCTCAGCTACGGGTTTGTAGGGGTTTTAGGGTTGAGGGTTCCTTTAAAGGGATCCTTAAGGGCTCCTTAAAGGGATCTATAAGGGTTCTATAGGAGTCTAGGGTTTAGGGGTTTTGGGGGGTTTGGGAGGTTTGGGGGGTTTTGGGGGGTTTTGGGTGGGTTTTGGGGGTTTTGGGGGGTTTAGGGGGTTTTGGGGTTTTTGGTGTTTTTGGGGTTTTGGGGTTTGGGGGTGTAGGGGTTTAGGGTTTTGGGGTTTAGGGTTTACGGATTTAGGGTTTTGGGGTTTTGGGTTTAGGTTTTAGGGTGGGCCTTCCAGAGTTCCTGCAGTGTTTAGGTTTTTGGTGTTTAGGTTTCGGCCCCTGCGCCCGGCAGCCCTCGAACTGAAGAGGTTTAAACTGCTTCATCCAAGGTTCTGTCGTCTTGCAGGGTTTTTGAGACTAGTGCGTTGAAGCTTCTGCATGGTTGTCATTGCGTGCTTTCGGGTTGTACTGGGTTTGTGTAAGGGATTGATCCGGCAAGGTTTTCCTAGATGTGGGTGTTTGTCAAAATTATGGTCCCTTGTTGGGTACCCTAAATAATAGGTGCCGTATTATAATAGGTACACAAAAAGGGACCATAATTTCGACAACCACCCATTTCCGCGACATGAGTATAGTAGAACATCCACGAAAAACCAGTAGTTTTGCGAGGTCTTGGGAGGCCAACTGAAGAACTGAACCCTAAACCCTAACCCCATGATATAGCCATTATATACCCATTTTATAGCCCTTGTAGGGTAGGGGTTCCCATTAAGGGCCCCTCTTTTTCCCCTTTGATGAAGGAGCTACGTGCGAGAAGGGACCCAAAATTCTGGACTTCAGTGCGCATGTCCTCCTGGAGCCCTTAGGGGCTCTCCTGTGGTCAGAGACGGTGAAGCTAAGATGACGGGGCCCCGTCGAGAGGTGCCACTTCTGGCGCAGCTGCAGCGCCGACCCGGACCGACCAGCGAGCACCAGCAGCGCATTGCTGTCTGGATTGTGGGCGCAACGGTGTTGGGGCAAAAGGCGCAGGCATTGCCACAGGGTAGTTGCCTGCCCCAGCCATGCCGCTCTTCAGACTCCTCTTCTGCACCCAACAGGCCGCGGCTCGAGAGTTGGGCCTCTCCTTGCCCAGGACTTGTCACTCAGCGCCACGCAGGAGTCAGACGGTTCCCAGCACGGCCACTCTTGATGATGTGTGGTGGTGTCTGCAGGACATTCATCGTCAGGTGGGGGCCATGAGCCTGAATGTTGCCCCAAACTCATAGGCTCTAAACACGGTTTAGACCCTCTATATAGCGGTTTGGGGTCCGGGGTTTGGGCTTCATGGATTAATCTGGGTCGGTTGTCAAAATTATGGTCCCTGTCTGGGTCCCTAGTATAATACGGCACCTGATATTCAGGGTACCCAGAAACCATAATTTTGACAACCACCCGTTTAGCTACTTCTCATTTCCTTACATGCGCTTCCTGTGCCGCAAATCAGTTAAACACCGAAGTGAAGAAGATGCAAACCCTAAACCCTAAACCCTAAACCCTAAAGCCCCCTCCAAAACCTTCGAACCCCAATTCGCAATCGATCCTCAATAACCCTTATAGTAACCCTTATAGTATGCCCTTGTAGCAACCCTTGTAGTAACCCTCATGGTAATTAACCTAAGGTAATCCCGACAGTAACCCTTATAGGAACCCTTATAGTAGGCCTAATAGTAGGCCTTGTAGCAAGCCTTATGGTGACCCTTAACACTTTGCCAGCTACACCATCGCGCTTTGCGGCGCTTCGATGCCTGAGCCCGAGAGACCACGTAGAACCGAAGGATCCGGCTGATTTGCTAGGGGTCTGCAAGGGTAGATATAAGGGTTACAACAATGGTAGCATACTGGTTGCGAGGGTTCATTTTAGGGTTTTATTGATGATTGGGGGTGTAGGTTTTAAGGTTTGGGTGTGAGATTGTGGGGTTTCTGGCATTGCTTCGGGTGTGGGGCTTGGAGGGATGAGAGTGTAGGGGGTGGAGGTCGAATTTTGGTTCGGGTTCGAAGGACTGAAGAATCACGTACTTGGGTTTAGGGGTAGTAGTTAATGTAGCTGAATATTCAATGGAGTATATACATATATACATATGCTTGTTAGGTACTTAGACTAGACCCTTATGGTTTGGTTCGGGTTCCAGAAGCCTAGAAAGGGGCACACGGTTCGCTAAGCCTTCGTCAGAAGAAGCTTGGTCTCATTATCACTTCGTGTAATATAGAAAGCTGCAAGGAAAGGGTCGATACATTGCTCTAATGGCTCCCAAACTGCTTAAATCCTATTCTCGACTGACAGTAATGCTAGGTTCTTGGTAAAGAAGTTAATTCAAGCTACCACAATCTGCATCTATAGTATATAAATGATATGGTTTCCTCATGGTGGTAACTTAAGTTACCGTATAAACGCCCTGCACAAGAGCCCAGAATAAGTTGCTTCAGGCCCTGTGCCCCGTCATTGAATCAGAGTTTTGCAGAGTTACTTCAGCTTGTATGCAGAGCCAGGTTCCACCCAGAGATCCCAATACCCCTTAAATAAGGAATATACCTTAACGTATAGAGGCCTTGCTATTATGGTTTAAGGCATATTCCTTAATTAAGGGGTATTGGGTTCGCTGGGCATAGTCGTGGTGGGTAATTTTCACAGGGCGCTTTTGATCTCGGGTCTCGGTCGCAGCTTTTGGGCTGAGTGTCTCCGATACTGCCGATATAGCCTTGAGGGTTTAGGGTGTACGGTGTTGCAGCAGAGGCACCGTTGCCGATGTTTGCCTAAACCCTTAACCCGAAACCGTCGTTGCCGATGTTCTGGTGGGAAGCTTGATACAGTGTCATTGGGGATCGTCCAGGACGCCCGAAGCGTCGCTTTACCAATATAGCGGCCTTAATAAATACCTATACTATCTTAAGGGTTCCTTATTGTTGTGGTTACAGTATAATATCCCCCCAAACCCTATTCTAATTGTTACCTACATTAAGGGAATAGTCTGAAGGGTGCTTCACGCTGTGTAGAGAGCTGTTGGGGGGTTCTAGGAAAGGTTCAGGGTTTGCGGATACCCTAAACCATCAGCGACAGCCAGCAGAGCCCTCCATGCGCGCTCGCAAGCCCCAACGAGGCTTTCGCACACTGGGCGATGCTACACCTTCGACCAGGTGTCGCTCCTAGTTTAGAGATCGGGATCGGGTGTTATACCCGAAAGCTTCCTGTCGAACTATGGAGGTCCCCATAAACTAGGGGGGTCATGCTATTGGGGCTTTCAGTCTACTATTGGAGGTGAATGGAGGGGTTTGTAAGAAGGCGTGCTATTTGTTTTTTTTAGTCGGGTAGACTGGGATTTTCGAACTCGTAGGTTCGGAATTTTGGCGGTTGTGTAGGCGTTGCTTCGGAACTGAGCTGAAGGCAGGGCATCCGATGTATGCTGCTTTGCATGATGCGGTTCATACTCACGACACGGCTTGCTCCGCCACAAGAGTCAGTTGCAAATGCTGGCCAATCACAGAACCAGAGGCCTCTCCATGGGAGTGCTGGCAGGGGCTCATTCCTGGTAGTTCACCTTCGATTCGCGGGTGGCGCCCTGCGTCGGAACTTGGGGCCAGAGCCTCCTTGATTTCGGCTGAGAGGGGGGTTTAAGCTTAGGGTTTAGGGTCTAGGAGTTTGGGGGTTAGGGTTTTTGGGTGTGCATCAGGATCCTGATTGTAAACACCCCTAACCAAGGCACCCTACACTGCAACCCACAGATAACGTCGCATTTCATTTTCTAAGCCATAAACCTTATACGGCTTAGCCCCAAAGCCAATACTATATCCTCAGTCCCGATTATATATATGGCAAATCAGTCAAGTAAATCGTAGGCCTAAAATACGCCTAAATGCCGAACCCGGATAAGCCTAAACACCAATGTCGACAACCCATCCCTCCCCTTCAAACCCTAAAGCCTTAAACCCTACAATCTAAACCCCGAAACCCTAAACCCTCTCAGAACCCTTATGGATCCCTTTAAAGTAAAAGCCAGAAAGTTGGAATATGATTATCCTAAACCCTTTATAGTAAATTATAAGGTATCCTACCCTGAAACCATATTCCAACTTTCTGGAGTTCCCTTTAACCCCTCAGTCGCTGCGCAGTCGGCCGACGGCTTCATTCGTGGCGAGGGCTGCGGTGCCATGACCTTCCGCGTGAGCACCCGGGAGGACATCGCTAGGCCGATGCCGCCGAGGGCTTTCGGGTGTCGGCTTAATGTTTAAGGGTGTTGGGTTAAGGGTTTACGTTTTAGGGTGTTGGGTTTAGGGTTTAAGTTTTAGGGTTTAGGGGTGTTGGGTTTAGGGGCCGTAATAACTACCTATACTGTTTTGGGGGCTCGTTATTATAAGTGTAATATAAAGGTCCCCCAACACCCTATTTCAATTATCAAGGCCCCTGTATTAATGTCGAAGGTTTCGGGTCTATAGGGCTTACCAGGACCCTAGGAAGCCTACGTTCTTAGGGTTCCTTAATATAATGTCCTGAGAGGGTTTAGGCTTGGGGCTTAGGGCTTTAGGCTTTCGGGTTTAGGACTTAGGGTTTAGGGCCTAGGGTTTCATAGAGTCTGTAGGGTTTCAAGGAGTTTCGGGCTTAGGGATGTTAGGGCTTAGGGATGTTAGGGACCCTAAACCCTAAACCCTAAACCCTATGTTAGGGCTTAGGGATGTCAGGGCGCAGGTGTTTAAACAGAGTTTAGGAGGCCGCAGGGATGTCTAGGATTCAATTCGGGGGTCTAAGGGTTCAAGGGTTTGCGGGGTTATGTTTTAGGATTTAGGGTTAAGGGGTTTAAGGGGTTTGAGGCTTTAGGATCTATTTAGGGTTCGGGGTTAAGGGGTTTAAGGGGTTTAAGGGGTTTAAGGCTTTAGGGTTTAGGGTTTAGTTCGGGGGTTTAGGGGGGGTTAAGGGGTTTACGGCTTCTCGGGGGCCAATGGAGATGATGGCTTTTGAATATGCGTGTCGGAATATTTCCCTATATTTTTTCCGTAGGGTGCGCTTATATATGATCCCGGTTCGGCCGGCCCCCCCCCCTCCCCCCCCCCAATGGTTCCTCCTCCCCCCCTGTGGTGTGGTGTGGTTGTGGGTTGCTTGCCTCTGCCTGTGGTGTGGTGTGGTGTGGTTCGGGAGTGGGTCTGCTTAGGCTGGTTACCCCACTCCCCCCTGTGGTGTGGTGTGGTTTGGGTTTCCTGCGTGGGTCTGCTGTGGTGTGGCGTGGTTGTGGGTTGCTTCCCCCTCCCTGTGGTGTGGTGTGGTGTGGTTCGGGAGTGGGTCTGCTTAGGCTGGTTACCCCACTCCCCCCTGTGGTGTGGTGTGGTTTGGGTTTCCTGCGTGGGTCTGTTGTGGTGTGGCGTGGTTGTGGGTTGCTTCCCCCTCCCTCCCTGTGGTGTGGCCCCCCCCCCAATGGTTCCTCCTCCCCCCCTGTGGTGTGGTGTGGTTGTGGGTTGCTTGCCTCTGCCTGTGGTGTGGTGTGGTGTGGTTCGGGAGTGGGTCTGCTTAGGCTGGTTACCCCACTCCCCCCTGTGGTGTGGTGTGGTTTGGGTTTCCTGCGTGGGTCTGCTGTGGTGTGGCGTGGTTGTGGGTTGCTTCCCCCTCCCTGTGGTGTGGTGTGGTGTGGTTCGGGAGTGGGTCTGCTTAGGCTGGTTACCCCACTCCCCCCTGTGGTGTGGTGTGGTTTGGGTTTCCTGCGTGGGTCTGTTGTGGTGTGGTGTGGTTGTGGGTTGCTTCCCCCTCCCTCCCTGTGGTGTGGTGCGGTGTGGTGTGGTTCGGGAGTGGGTCTGCTTAGGCTGGTGACCCCGCTCCCCCCTGTGGTGTGGTGTGGTTTGGAGCCCTCGTGTGGAAAAAGCTTGCACAGTCACACACAGATTCGGCTTGGGGAGCGTGGGGGGGGGGGGGGGATACCATTGGGGGGGGGGGGGGGTCGGTGAACCGAGAACCGGGATCATATATGGGTAGTTGTCAAAATTATGGTCCCTAATTGGGTACCCCAAATATTAGGTTATTAGGTGCCGTATCATAATAAGGACCCAAAAAGGGAGCATAATTTTGACAAAACGTGGTTGAGAAACTCCATACTATGGAGAAACTTCATTGTGACTCTGGAGGAAGTTGCCCAGCATCAGAGACAAGATGAGGACTATTCACCTACAAAAAGCGATGTCGAAGAACATGAGCTTGACTCTGTGAGCAGAACTTCTATATACTAGGACCCAGAGTAGGCCCTTATTCCCTTTTTTAAGGTTTAGGTTCTCTTATAACCCCCTTTAACTCAAAAAGGGCACCCTTTTTGTCCTAGGTTACTCTTGGGTCTAGTCTACCCTGAGCTCACACGTGGAGCGCTCCTGATGCTTCGAAGATGACTTTGAAACTACCAGTCATTGTAATGCTGAGCCCCTGAGCCTCTAAGCCATGAGACTGCAACCCTAATGACCTAGTAGTAGAGTAGGTAACCTTTAAACCTTTGTTGGGCAGTATAGTCCCTATATAATCCCTAGATACCCAAAAAGGTTAACCTTTAGTATTTAGTTCCGCATGATACCCGTCAAGTAGGATTACATCCCACCCAACATACCTGCAGACATGAGCCTAGGAACATCGAGCAAGCGGGGTACGGGTAGTGCTTGCGGTTCAGATTCGGCTGGAAATGATTTGGCTGTTGAAGTTTTTCATCTGACTGGCATGGGGGGATTGAATCTTGTCGTCCCTCGCTAATCCCCGAGACCTTTTCTGAGCATGCAGGCCGATTTGGGATAAGAACTCGGTGAATGTAGGGGCCTGAATAATTAGAGTAGGGTCTACAATTATAATACGAAACCACCAAATAGTAAGGAGTAGCCTCTTTTGGACCAGCGATCCCATCCCACCCCCGACCACGCTACATGGGGTTGGTGGATTGAAGAGATTCCGGGGTTCGAGTTTGTGAGTCTTCGGTCAGGGGGTTGCTGCTTGGCAGACATGTAATTAGGCGATTTAGGGGTTCCGGGTTTAGGATTTGGGGTTTAGTGTATTCCTACACTATTCTGGGGATTCCTTTGTATACTTATATATCGTACAATGGGCCCCGCTTCTTCTTGCGGCCCGACACGGAGAAATTGCATCGGCCGCCATACTCCTCCTGGCACGAGCAGATGTCAATCACGTCAGTGCTGATGGCCACTCCGCACTGAGCATTGGGGCGGAGCTTCGCTCCCACTCTTTGGTCTCGCTCCTCTTGGAGTTCCGCGCTCATGTGAGCCCACGTCTTGAGGTTCTCTTGCCGCTACTGAACAGCACGTTCCTGCGTGCTGGCCAAGGCCACGACTACTGTGCAACGCCGGTTCTACTGCTGCGAGCCGTTGGTGGATTTCCGCACCCCATCGCGGTCCACGCGGCAATCTCGGAACTCATTCCGCAACTCGTGGCGGATGGCAACTGGTCCGCAATCTTTGTTCTTCAGTGCTGGGCGCAGTCGCAGTTAGGGCTCCAGTCGAAGCTTGGCCCCGACTGTTGCCTCGCCCAGGCTTCGGGGTCCTAGGCAACAGCGTAAATACTTGTTCTAATTATCCAGGCCCCTATAGTAAAGACACCGTCAGGCTTGCTGTGCTGTGCGGCACGTGCTTGAACCAGGACAGGAGCACACTCAGTTCTTGGGATTTAGGGTTTACGGTTTAGGGTTGGGTTTTCGGAGCCCTAAACTGTGAATGATCTTAAACCTCGAAGTAAACCAACAGCCAGCCGGTCAAGCCCCTCCAGGTCTTAAATCCAGGATCCCTCTTGCGGCCAACCGGTTTAGTGTTTAAGGTTCAGGGATTTTGCGATAAGAGTCTTACCAGGGATACACCCTAACACTTCGGGAGCTGCTAGTGACGTCAACAGCTTAGACGGCAAAGCTCTAGCTGCAGAGAAAGGGCCAGTACACGTTGAAAAAGATCTTCTGGCTTGGGAACCGTGAAAGTCTGCCGTCTTCCCAAAGGCTCCAGGTACCTTTATAGTAGATACTTAAGCCTTAAAGAGGTCCCTATATAGGCACTTTAAGGCTTAAGTACCTACTATACGAGTACATGGAGCCTAAGGGCGTGCACCCTCATGGTCGAAGAAAGCTTTTCCACGGGGCAGCTTCCCTGGATATTTGCCCAGAGTTACGAAAATGAAATGGGCCTCGAACCGCCATCCCTCAAGAGTGCTCATATGTCCAAAACCTATTCAGGCTTCCTAAACCTGAACAACTAAACCCTGGACCCTAAACTTTGTACAAAATACCCTAAACCTTCGGATGCACACGGCCCCTAGACCCTAAGCCCAAAACACACTACTCTGAACCGAACCCCAAACTACCAAACCCTAAGCCCAAAACCCTAATTTTTTGCATAAGCATAGAACCCAAAGCCATCGCTCAGAGGACGGCCGAAGTGCGAGCTTAACGGCACCACACGGCCCATCGCAGCAGGACTCAGAGTGCAGGTTAACTTAATGTCTAGGGATTTGGATTCCAGGTTTAGGGTTTAGGGGCTTTGGGTGTAGGGTTGAGGGTTTCGCGGATTTCATAAGGTGTGGAGCGCAGGGTTTTCAAGAGTTTCCGAGGTTTGAGGAGGTTGGATGATAGAGAATGGAGGGATGACGAGCCCCTTATTAGGCATAGCCCCACGAAACATCATCCGAAAGCCCGAAGTGCAAAACGCCATGAAACCCCGAAGCCCTAACAACTCAAGCCCTACATCAGTTTGAGGAAGTTTTTGGTCAACCCCTGAATACAAGACCAGCCCGAAAACAATCCCCGAACCCTGAGCCCGAACCCCAAAAACGCAACTCCCAAGCTGCAGCCCTTCCCCGAAACGCACATGGTTTTTGGACTTCCAAAACTTTCAGGGTTTAGGGTTTAGGGTTTAGGGATTCAGGGAGGATTTGAAATCTTTTCGAGAAGTTGCAGAATCGTTGTTGAAACCTTACAGAACCTTTATTGAAGAACCCTGATAGGACCCTTGCTGAACCCTATAATATAGAACCGCTGCAGAACTCTACACTGTACACCCTTAGCCCTTGTAGAGCCGCTCTAGAAGGCTTATTGACACCTTATAGACCCTAAACCCGTATAAATATATATATATATATATATATGTATATATATGTATATATATATATATATATATATATATATTTATTTATTTATATTTATAGAATGCTGAAACAGCCCTACCCTACACCTCAAGCCCCTAAAGCCATGTACAGAGCCCGGAAGAAAGCCCGAACTTAGTATCTGAGTGGATACACGTTACACTGGGTTTAGGGTTTAGGGTTTAGGGTTTAGGGTTTAGGGTACCCACTTTGAAACCGAAAGCGTGCACGTTTTGGGGCTTAGGAACTCAGCAACTAAGCAAATGCAAGCATTGAAGGAGTGCATCCGGCATTCGCTGCGGGAAGCGGGCATCAAGCCCCTGAACATTCAGATTCAGGAGCTTCCTTTATCAGGGGCTCAGGGTTTAGGGTTTAGGGCCTTTTGATTCCTAGGTTACTGGGCATCCTAGTTATCAGGGGCTCAGGGTTTAGGGTTCAAGGGGGTTCAGGTAGTAGGTTCCTCAGAAGGGGTTTGAGGATTTAGAGTTCTTTTGTAGGGGCTTACAGTGAACCCCATAAAGTTGGAAATCAGGTTAAGGCCAAATAGCGCTGAGATTCCCTATGTAGTACTCTTCATGATTGAGGCTGTTGGGTTTCCAACTTTCGGGCTTCTACCGTATGGCTTATCGGCTTTTGTTGAATAGGTTGTTGGATTCTTACAGGGTGCTATGTAGAGGAGGTTATTGAGGTTTTAAGGTTTAAGAGGGTTCTGTCGGTTTTGCAGGGTTCGTTTAGAGTTGCTTTGTGGCTCTATAAGAGTTGTTGTAGGGGTTCCACGACTTATATAGGGGTTCCAGAATAGTTCTATGGGGGCTTTAGGGCTCAGGGTTTTGGGGTTCAGGGATAAGGAGTTGCCCTAGAGTTTCCGAAACTGAGACCCTTGAAGTCAGGAACAGGCACTGACTCCAGAGGCTTCAGGGGGGTGTAGGGATAATGAGTTCCCCTGAGTCTGGAAAACCTTTAAGTTCGGAAAATTTCTCGCTAGACTCCAGAGGGATCCCTGTTGTGATTTAGGGCACATGTCTTTCGTTTCTCCGCCTGCTCGGAAGCGATTTGTGCTTTCACTCTTTTTTTCGTATGGCTCCGAATTGCCATAGAAGGTTGCTGTGACCTTCGCAAATTGCAGACGAAGCGGGCGGGTCAGACGCCCAGGAGGAGCGAGGAGCTTCTACCCAGAGGCTCCATAGTAGTTCCTTCCTTTTGGGAGTTCATATTTCGAATTCTATAGGGTAATCCCCAAAAAGAACTACTATGGAGCCTATGGGTAGATGTCAGCAGCCTAAAAAGCCCCACGCCCTGCACCCGCAACCCGTGAGCCCCAAACAGCTTTAAGCCCTATCCCTATACATCCCATACATCCGAAAAGCCCTGTGAACCCTGTAAGCTCAACAAACCCCAGAAACAGGAGCCGCACCCGAAAAGGAACCCTTCAAGGAACCGGTTCCTTTAAGGCACCCGTAAAGCAACCCCTTGAAGGAACCCTTAATGGGTAAAGGAACCGTGAAAGGAACCCCTTAAAGGCAGCCTGAAAGGAACCCTAAACCTTAAACCTTAAACCCTAAACCCTAAACCCTAAACCTTAAACCTTAAACCCTAAACCCTAAACCCTAAACCCTAAACCCTGGGCACTCCACCCAAAACCTCAGAAGCCGGAGGAGCTCCACGGAACCGGCACGGCTTTGGGAGATCCCATCGAGGCCTCAAATCCCGCGCTGCGTGATACAGGGGCCTTCGGGCTCCTTTAAAGGATTCCTTTTAAAGGGCCCCATAAGGGATACCATAAAAGGGTATACCATTATTATCTAAAGGATTCCTTAAAGGCTAGGACCCAAAGAAAAGCCTACCAGGACCCTCCTTGTACCCTCAAATAGGGGTAGATGGTCCCAAATAAGGGGCATTTAGGCTCTAATAGAGGGTAGATGGACCCAGAAAAGGCCCTTATTCCCTTTTTTAAGGTTTCGGATCTTTTACAACCCACTTTAACTCAAAAAGGGCACCCTTTTTATTCCTAGGTGACTCTTGGGTCTAGAAGGGCTCCAGAAGGGATACCATAAAAGGGTATACCATTATTATCATATAGAGCCTCCAAGAATAAGGAATACCATAAAAGGGTATACTACTATTATCATATAGAGCCTCCAAGATAGTATAGGTAATTATTAAAGCCTCTATGGTGCTCCTTTCCTGGGGGTGCAGGCTCTAGGGTTTAGCGTTTAGGATTTAGGGTTTAGGCTTTAGCGCTTTGGGTTTAGGGTTTAGGATTTAGTTTAGCGCTTTGGGTTTGCGGTTTAGGGTTTGTTTGAATAGGTGTTTTAGGATGTTCTTGTCTCATGTAAGAATGTTAGTAAGGGTTTCGGGAGGCTCAAAGCAGGGTTCCAAAGGGGTTCTATTGCTGCCTTCAGGGTTTGAAGGTTTGTGGCTTAGAGTTTTGCGTTCATGGTTAAGGGTTTGGTGGAAATTTGGGTTTGGCATATGGCGTGCAGGGTTTGGAGTTTGGGGTTTAGAGTTTCGTGTTTGTGGTGTAGGGTTTCGGCGGTTAAGGTGTTATTGCCGTATTGGTTGTTCAGAAGCGTTGTCGACCCCCAAAACCGTCACATGTTAGAGCCAATCTCTGCCATTACATCCGGAAAACATGAAGAACTCATAGACCACACCGTCCCTGAACCTTAAATCCTCAACCCTAACCCCTAAACCCTAGGCCGCGAGCCCCAAACCCCCACAGAAAACTGCAACTGTCCCATCTTTCATAGGAGGCCAAAAGGGGTTTCAGCCTATGGGGGTTTAGTAGGGATTACGGTTCCCATAATAGGGTTCATATTAAGGAATCCCAACCCCAAGAAACCCTAAACCCTAAACCCTAAACCCTTCTTAGATCCCCCCCTTTTGGCCTCCCAGAAGCAGGTGGGAGCCTTGAGGGCGACCATGATGAAGTTTGAAGGTGGGCGGAAAGAGTGCATTAGGGTTTAGGGTTTAGGGTTTAGGGTTTAGGGTTTAGGGAAGGTGGGCGGAAAGAGTGCAGGGCTTTGTGTTTAGGGGTTGAGGGTCTTCAGGCTTTATAGAGTGCCGGATCTTTACACCTACGTTTCTGGTGACTCATCATTTCGTTTTCGTATACGTATATATATATATATATATATATATATATATATATATAATTCGCACATATGCATGCATGCGTGGATGCATGGATGTGTGTATGTATGTATGTATGTATGTCCTTGAACCCTGGGCACTAAAGCTGAGCCCGGACGTGAAAGGCTTAGAGTTTTGAAGTGAGTCCAGGACGTTATCACAGGTTTTGCTACATCGTTAACCTTACCTTTGGTTAGTCGGGAACGGGGGAATGGGGTACAATTATAATTATAACTACTATTACTACCATTCTTCCATTCTCTACTGACCAAATAAGGTAAGTAACGCCAGGCCCGAAACCTCTACCCCAAGCCCGTGGGAAGGCAGCGCAGCCGAACAAAAAATGACCTGTCAAGCAGATTGCGGCTTCTTCGCCGGCTTCAATACCATAAGGTTTCTTTGGGGGTTCATTCGGGGCTCCAGAAGGTTCTTTGAAATTTGTGTGAGGGCCCTTTTAATATCTCACGAAGATGTTTTTTTTTACAGGCAGGGTTTTGGATTTAGGCCCTAAACCCTAAACCCTAAACCCTGAACCCTAAACCCTAAACCCAAAGCCTTTTGATTCAGTTACAATTCTTGAGAGGTTTCGGGGCAAGGGTTCAGATTGGTTCAGCGCTTCAGGATCTACGGTTCTCGAAGTTCAGTGCTCACCTTTTAGGGTTTAGGGCTTAGGGTTTTTGGTTTAGGGTTTCGGGTTTAGGGTTTAGTAAAACCCTAGACCCTAAACCCTAAACGCTATTTAGGTCCTTATCCGAAACCCTGTGCCAAGAACCTCAGCCCCAACCCTGACACTCTACATAGGCAGTTATAAGGGTTCCTTTAGGGGTCCCTTCAAAGGGATCTATAGGGATTCTATAAGGGTATAGGGTTTAGGGCTTACCTTACTTGAAGGTTCATGGGGAGTGATAAGTGGGGTTATAAGTAAGGTAACTATATAGTTATAACACATATTTGGGGACTTATAGCCCCACTTATAAGTACCCATGAACCTCCAAGTATCCCAATTCTCGGAACCAGCCTCTTAGCGTTGACTTTGAAGAAAGAGCTCTGAGGCCGTATGATCTTTGAGCCTGTTACTTACGCCATATGATATTTCTAAAGCTTAGAAGAGTATAGACATCTGATCTGGTGGTGCCCCTAACTCATGTTTAGTCTCGGGTTCCTGTGTAGCTGTGAATGGATACTCTGTTCCAGGCAAAGTCCGCGAGCATCCCCTTGTGAAGACGAGCTCCAAGTCCAACCTCGGACACACCGAGATGTCTGCCAGTGCCTTGGGGAATTTCGCGAAGGTACCAACCCTCAACCCTAAACCTGAAACCCTCAACCCTCAACCCTAACCCTAAACCCTCAACCCTAAACCCCTAACCCCTAACCCTAAAAGCCCCAAACTTCTTGAGCTTTAGGTTTTAGGGCCTTCTGTACACCCGGGCCGACTCCAAAGATCGCGCATCGCAGAGAGCAGAGATGTGCGCCCCTAGACCCAGGGACTCCAATATCCCTTGATTAAAGAATATACTTTAAAATATAGTAGGATCCCTCATCGTAAGAGACTCCCATGTAACATCCCTTACTAAAGAATATACCTTAAATTAGAGTAGGATCCCTAATGCGATTTCAGGTATATATTCCTTAAGTAAGGCGCGTTGGAGTCTCTGGGAACCTTCCGCAGGCCCATGCTACCCCCATAAGCATAAGCATGTTTATAGGGATATCCCTACCTTATTGGGCTTCATTATAAGGGGATTTATCTGGGATATCCCTATCCTGATTTATGCTTATGTGCTTTTTTGGGCGCCCTACTAAAGCACCTAGTTTAGGGGTCGTAGGGTTCCGGGCATTGGAGTACCTACGGGCCCCATCTATCTGAGAGTCCGAGGTTCTTGTAAGTCTATCAGGGCTTATAGAGCTTTTTGATATAAGGTTTTCTAGGTGAGGCCAGAGTACTCAATGATTAGATGCCTGGATGTTCGGTAGCAGGCCTGTAGCCCCTAAACCCTAAACCCTAAATCCTAAACCCTAAACCGATTGTAGGTTAGAGCTTTGGGGAGCATAGGATTCTTAGGTTTGCTACTTTGACCTTGAGGTTTCTCAGCTAAGTCGGCAGAGAAGCCCTTGCGCAGCCGAAGACATACCCTAGCTGTTTGCCCGTCACTCACTGACCTCTAAACCCGAAACCCTACGCTAAACCGCACACCCAGCCTGAACCCTAACCTTAACCCCTGAACCCTAAACTTTAAAGGGTGTTCTTCAAGTTTGGGTCTTCCGCAATTGGCACCTGTCCGGAGGTAGAGCCCTCTCCTGGTATTTTGTTTGCACTAAACCCCAAAGTTTAGGGCTTTAGGGTTCGGGGGTCATAACAAGTCATAACCCGTAAAACCCCGATTGGAGCCCCAACGAAGGCCAACTAAATCGGAAGAATGGCCGGTCTAAAACACGTTGCTAAAACAAGAAGAGACCCTATTCCAACCCATTAAAACCCTGTTTGGCCCTGAACCACCGACAACTAGTTATAATTGTACCCCATTCCTCCATTCCCTACTAATGAAAGGTAAGCCCTAAACCCTAAACCCTAAAACCCTAAACCCTAAACCAAAACACTAAAACTCTAAACCCTAAACCCTAAGTAAAAGGGTCTGGGGCAACCCTAAACCTTTTCTCCCCTCAGCCCTGGTGTTTGGAGCGCAGGACCTGCAAGGCAACCCCAGGCGAGGGCTCGAGAAAGGTATAGGCACCCGTGTTCCCATTACCTGCGTGAGTATTCCTTAGGGTTTCGCCCCAAAAACCCTTTTCAAATCATCCTATGCTATGCAGTCTCAGTATGGAGCCACCAACAGACAAAAGGTGTACTAATACAATACTGGCGGATTCTGGATTCCAAGGCTTACCGGGACCCTATGAAACCTTTTTACCTTGGCGCTCTTCTGTTGGGCTCTTAGGACTTTGACTTTTTGGGTTTCTACTGAACCATAATAACTAGGACCCAGAGCAGGCCCTTATTCCCTTTTTTAAGGTTTCGGTTCTTTTAAACCCCTTTAAACCAAAAAGGGCACCCTTTTTTTTCCTAGCTTACTCTTGGGTCTAGATAATATCATAATATTAAGGCCTCTATAATTTAAGGTATATTCCTTAATTAAGGGGTATTGGGATCTCTGGATAAGGAGGCTGAAGGTTTAGCTTTTTGTAGTGGTTCAGAAGTCAGCCTAGTGTAAGGCTCCTTAAGATGATTTCTTGATATACTAGGATGCCCAGTAGTACCCTTATTCCCTTTTGGTAGTCCTAGGTTCCTCATAAACTTACCCAATACCAAAAAGAGAGGCCTTTTTTTTCTTAGGTTACTGGGTATCCTAGTATAAGTCCTTGAAAAGATAGGTTATTTGGTTTCAAGGTACTCTGAACCCTAAAGGTCAAAGCCACGTAATATAAGGGCCTTAACAGTTTAGTAACTAGAATAGGGTGTATATTATACTATAATCAGAATAAGGAACCCCAACATCCCATTCTAGTTATCAAGAGCCCTACATAACAATCCTTTTATGGGAAGCCTTTCGAAACCATGTAAAGTCTTGGTCAAGAAAGCTAATGGGCTGTAGACAGAGGCCGGGATCAACGGCCTCATGAAATGCGTCCTCATGGTCATGCCGGCGCAGTTCTCCATGCCGCGGAGGGATTCCTAGGGCTGCATCTGGCATTATAGGGGTTGAAAGCTACTTCGAAGCTCACTAAGGCTTCAGGGTTTTGTGGCGCCGCAAACTGCAACCACCCGCCTCAGAGGGTTTCAGGGGGGTTTTAAGTTGCAGCGTGTACTTCGGGTTTCACATCATTTTCCAACGGCTCAGGGTGCGCCATGGTCCTTGTGCTGCAGGAATTTGCTCCCAGAGACCCTTGGCCCTAAACCCTGGGAGCTTAAAACAAAAAAACTCGAAGCAGTAAAGCCTAAACCCCAAGCCCTAACCACTAAGCCCTTCAACTCCAATCCCTAAACCCTAACCTCTACACCCTAATCCCTAAACCCTAACCTCTATGCCCTAGAACTCTAAACCCTAAAACCTAATCTCTAAACCCTAATCCCTAAACCCTAACCACCAAACCCTGAAACTCTAAACCCTTAACCCCTCAGGTAACGAAGGGGCCTTTGTGGTGTTGTATCTCGCGGCCTGGGGAGGGCGGTCGACGTCTTCGTTTGGGGTTTAGGGTTTAGTGGGCCTAAGGGTTCCTTTAAAGGGGTATATAAGGGTTACTATAAGGGATCCATAAGGGTACTATAATAATGTAGGAACTTGATTAAGAATCCTTGGGCCTTTTTATTAGGGTTCCGTTTGTGAATCCTACTATTTTAGGGTTATAGGCCCAGGGTTTCTTAAGCAGGTTCCTGCATGACTTAGAGTAGTTCGATTGCGCTTAGGGGTTTTCGGGTTTGAGTGTTTTAGGGCTGAGGGTTTAGAGTTGTTGAAGCCCTAATTGGGGCAACGCAATGTATCCTGTACCCTATTTACCAAGTCCCCTGATCCCGGTGGCCTATAGTCAATAGTTAGGCACAGATTCCTCCAACGGCCCTAGTTAAGAACCTAAGCCCTCTAAACGCTAAGCTCGAAACCCTCAAACCATTCACCCTAAACTGTCGTACCTCACTACAACGTCTACGAGGGGTGTTTAGTTTCACAGTTGAGGGCCAATCGGCCAGCGCCTCTGGAGAAAGGGAGTGCAATTCAACTTAAAAAAAAAAACTGTCGTACCTCCAACCCTGAACTCCCAATCCGGCTCTGCCAGTGAAGAGGTCTTGGCGAAGCCTCAAGCGCTTGGAGGGGAGGTACCCAGAGCCTCCAAAACCCCCTAATTAAGGAATATTCCTTAAACTATAGAAGGATCCCTAATAGGATTTAAGGTATATTCCTTAATTAAGGGGTTTTGGAGTCTCTGGGTAGACTCTTTGCGGCGAGACACCCTGGCCAACGCAGAAGCGATAGGCACTTCGCGGAGAGAAGCCGCGGCCAATGCGGAAGCGGTAGACTCTTTGCGGAGAGACACCGCGGAAGCGGTCCCTAAACCCTAAACCCTAAACCCTAAACCCTAAACCCTAAACCCTAGGGTGCGCTTCACAGAGGGGTGCTGGAGCTCCGAAAGAAAGGCGACCTAAACCCCCTCAACCTAACCCTACACCCATGTATCCAACCCTAAACCCAGGAACCCGCTAGTATAGGGGTCCTAGTCATTACCTATATATATACACACACACTATTTTGGGGGTTCCTTATCATAACTATAGTACAATGGGCCCCAAACCCTTTTCTGATTTATAAGGCTCCGATATTATGAACCATAAACCTGAAACCCCTAAACCCTAAACCCTAACCCCTAAAGGAGTTCAAAAAAAAAAAAACCCTTAAACCCCTAAACCCCTAAACCCCTAAACTCCTAACCCCTAAACCCTGAACCCTAAACCCTGCCAGGGCTGCTTCGCCGCCTCTGCGCCGAACCTCCACTTGAGGCTACCCGCCGGGTTGCCCTTTGAGTCTCCAGGCTCCAAGGCCTACAGTTTGGCATGACTTACCTTTGGTTAGTAGGGAAGTGAAGAACGGTAGTAATAGTAGTTATAATTCTACTCCATTCCTCCATTCCCCACTAATCAAAGGTAAGATGAGGGTTTAGGGGGTTCAGGTTTTAGCGTTTCACTAGAGGGTTCCCCAGAAGTTGGAGTATGTAGGGTTTGAAGGTTTAGGGTTTCTTGGGGGCAACAGAAAGGACATAAGCATAAACATTTTTCAAGGATTTCACTACTTCACTGGGCTCCATGACAAGTGCACTTATATGGGATATCACAATCCTAATTCTTGCGTTCGTGGTTCTTTGGAGCCCTATGATGGTTCAGGGTTTGTGGCGGTTTAGGCTGATGGGTTGAGGATGTCGGGGTTCAGTAATTGGGGTTTAGGGGATTCAGGGTTTAGGGTTCATGTATGCGGTGTTGATGGGTTTCGACACATGAAAGGATTGCTGCAGGATTGGATGTGAAGCACTGCTAGTCAACCTGACTGCTGGCTTTCTCTTCAGCTTCTGTTTCGACGGTGCGTGGTGCGGTGAGCATCAGTTCTAGCCCTCATCCCAATCGTCAGGGCATGAATAAGTCAATGCGACGGTTGTGCTTATGTGCATTCTGGACACACTGTAGTCGGCGCCAGTTGTACTTCCAACTGCAAGGTCCCAACAGGGCAAACACGGCAGCAGGAACGTAGGGGTCTGAAGAACGAGCAATAATACCCCTCGTAAATCCCTGAAGAAAGGTTTACGTTAATAGACCCCAGAACCGTGTTCCAGTGATGAAGGCACCTCACACCCTCACTGCATTGCCCCTAAACCCAGAAACCTCGTTTCTAATTTATTTCAGTGCATAGCTCGATAGGTCTGTATTGGATACGGCCCCTTCTCAGTAATAGTTGAATAGTATTCGTAGTATAGATATATTCAGACCTGAACAGTAGCCCTACGGTTGATGATATAAATCCTTCATTACCCAGAATAAGGAATATACCATCATTACCATAGTTCAGGGTCCTTAATTATAAGGTATGCAGGATTTATATCATCAACCGTATTATAGGCTCTTACTCTATTGGGGCAGTACCTAAGGTCTGTAGGTGTCCGGGCCTGCCGGTCAGGTTGCTGAATCCGCACATTGACGACGCAGCCTGCATCCCAGCCTAGTTCTGGGATTTGGAGTGCCATACTTTAATATTTTTTTTAAAGGAGCCATTATGAAGTATAATAGAGTTTGTACCTTTCTCTCCCGGGTTACTTAAAAGCCCAGACTTTCCAAAAGCCCTAAAGCCTTTGGGTTTCGGTTTTTGCGAAGGGTTCTAGGGCTATTGAGGGGTTCTCTAAGGGTTCCATAAGGGGTTTGGGTGGTGTGAGCGGTTAGGGTCAACAGCTGTTTTTGAGGCACCCCCCCCCCCCCTTCCCCCGCAACCTGCATAAAGGTTTTGTGGGTGGCGCTTATTTCCCTTGTGACCCTTGCCCTGAACCTTGCAGACGAGACTGGCGAGCTCCGTTTGGACCGTTCGACTTAAGCCTTGCGCCTTACAACCTGCAGTAGACCCTGAGACTTGAAAGCCCTCTAAACCTATCAGCACTTAGAGGTTCATGGGTAGGTGTAAGTGGGGTTATAAGTATGGGTACTATAGTTAAAACCCATATCAGGGGACTTAACACTCCACTACTAGCTACCCTAAACCCTAAACCGCACTTAACCCTAAACCCTAAACTGCCCTAAAACCCTAAAACCCTCAACCCCAAATCCTGATACATTACCCCACTTATAACTACCCGTGAACCTCCAAGTAGAAGCCTACAACCCTGAACCCTAAATCTAAAACCCTAAACCATACATGAAATCCTCACCTCCCCCCCCCCACCCCCCCAGTTTTGGCGGTTTACTCTTTAAGGTGAACCTCCCTAAACCCATAAACCCATAAACCCTAAACCCTAAACCCTAACCCCTAAACCCTAAACCCTAAACCCTGTAAGCACCCCTGCTCCAGGCCTACCCGGTGTACTTCAACTCTGAGTTCGTGGACCAGGGGAAGGCGAGAAATCGGGGAATTTAGGGGGCCCTTAGGGTTTTTTTTGGTGGTTTTGTGATTTTTTGGTAGTTTAGGGGTTTAGGGGTTTGGGGCTTTTTGGGGGTTTAGGGGTGTTGGGGTTTAGGGATTTGGGTTTGGGGTTCAGGGAGTCCTTAGACAGGTAGGCTATTTGGGGTTAAGGTAGGGCACGGGGAGAGCTGGCGAGATGTAGTGTGTCAGGCTACGGAGAGACCCAGAACCCTAAACCCCGTGACTTTCGGCGGTGTGAAAGCTGTATTCCACCACAAGTATATTGAAAATTTACAAAGTCTATCTCGTGCGTAGACTACTGGGTGCCGGAATCGGGGTTCTCCGAGATGCAACATGATGGGTTAGAAAGGTATAAACGAAGGAGGCCGCTAGTCATGGAGGATATGGGGTACAGGCTTCAATCTGTTCGGGTGGGCGTCTTCAACCTTAATTTTTTCTGCATACCTTGACAAAAGACCACGCTAGCTAAGAATACTGCAGGGTTTAGGGTTTCGAGATTTAGGGTTTGGGGTCTGGGGTTTAGGGGTTTAGGGATGTAGGGTTTAGGGATTTGGGGTTTAGGGTTTGATAGTCTTCCCTAGGTTCCCTTACCAAGAGGATAGTATAGCATACTCTAGAACGTCATACTGTTGATGATATAAGTCCTGCATTATCCATAATAAGGAATATACCATAATTCCCTTATTCTAGGGTCCTTAAGTAGTGCAGGATTTATATCATCAACAGTACTTTTAAGGCCCCTGAACTACTAGTCTTCTAGGCTGCAAACCCTCAATCATCGTTGGTTCTCGAAGAGGATCTCACAGGGTTCTCGAGTAGTGGTAGCATACAAAGGCCGATGCTGGGCTTGCTTTAGGGTTTAGGGTTTGGGATGAACCCTAAACCCTAAACCGTAGGGTTTGGCGTTTAGGTTTAGGGTTTGGGGGTTTAGGGTTTAGTGCCTGTGTGCTCTCAGATTCTGTAGACAGGCTTCGCGCTGTCTTCAATTAGAGGATGCAAGCTTGTAAGCATCGACTCCTACTTATAGGGCCAGGGGACTTTCAAGCAGATGATGCTTGGAGCTGTAAGTAATCTATTCCCTTTCATTTCGCTGCAGACACTTACTTACTTTCTGCGCAGGTCTTTTAACTACGCCTTAGTTCGATCCCTTCGGATATTTACAACCTGCATTCCGATGAAACTCATACAAACAAGGAATTATCTGGCCCTTGTCCCATAAAACGTGCTTCGCAACCGAAACGGGCGCACCAAGTTCCGCATCAAACTCAGAGGCCCTTTAAACCCTAAGCCTCCCCCGTCCAAAAAAAAATACAAGCATCTATAGCCCTAAACCCCACAACCCAAACCACTAGAGCCCTACGGTTGATGATATAAATCCGGCATTACCTTAAGGACCCTAATCTAAACTATGGGAATTATGGTATATTCCTTATGATGGGTAATGCAGCATTTATATCATCAACCGTATGCCCTAGAGACCCGAAACCCGACCACGTTGATTTTTTTGAAACTCGAAATGGTGAGAGTAAGACTAGCCACGAAGTCTAGGATGCCCAGTAGTACCCTTATTCCCTTTTTGTACGCCTAGGTTCATTATAAAGTTACCCAATACCAAAAAGAGAGGCCTTTTTATTCTTAGGTTACTGGGTATCCTAGACGAAGTTCTAGACTCCAAAATGCCCACCATGGCCCAGAGGCTCGCCCAAAAGAAAACCCTCATAAATCTGCAGAGTTTGGGTTTAAGGGGTTTAGGGACTCAGAACCGTAAACACCTCAAATCCGTTACATCCGTACAGGTTTTTTTCCTTTTTACCCTCAAATCTTTCAAAAAATCACCCCCAGGAGACCGGTTTCTTCGGGGTGTCCTCCTTCGGCTTCGGTGGCTCCAATGCCAAAGATCTCAGCATTGTCTGCATATCAAGTGAGGGTTTCCGAAAATTAGGGCTACCGTATTTGGGGGTCCTCATAATAAGGATCCTACTATAGAGTTGGGGTACTCTATTAGGGTCCCCTCTTGTCGGAAACTCCCAAATGAAAGGGGCTTGACAGGTTTTACTTCCCTGAGGTATTTGGCAGGATCCTTGTCTTTCAGGGCTACGGGGTACAGGTTTTGTGGTTTTGCAAGGGTTTACAGAGATGTCTTAAAGACTAGGGGTGTGTTCTTGTGGCACGTACAACGAGGATCCTGGTTTTTCGGGATTGTAGTGGAACTGCGACTCCTCATTTACATGAAGGCCTAGGGTTTAGGGTTAACTCACACAAGGTTTGTCAGTTTCGGATTAGCGTCAGCTATGTTGGGGTGAAGCACACAGGGTTTAGGATCGAATCGTGGGTTTTGCACTGGCAGAGGGGGGGCACTTGCTTCTTGAGGGTAGCAATGTGGGATTCCTGGAGGAATCCTTGCGGGTGCTGGCGTGCTTGGAGTGATATCCTTTAGGATGTGGAGATCGTGGTATACGTTCTGAACCTTGCTGTAGGCGCCTAAACCCTAAACCCTAAACCGAATCATCGTGGCACAAGGCTTGGGGTTTAGGTTTTCTATGCGTCTATGGTCTTCGTCATAAAGCCAATCCTGCAAATACCGACAACAGCAACGGCTCTGACAGTCCCAACCTCTACAAGCCGTGACTCCCATAAACACTCTAAGCCGCACACCCATGAAACCCTAAACCCAGGCAGTGCAGCACCCTTTAAAGCCTCTGAAACCCAATATGACCCTTAGACAACAAGTCTACAGAACACTGCAAAGCCTCTTTAAAATCCTCGTAATAACCTCGACGCCCAGGCTCGAGGGGATATCTGGGTTGCTGACCCAGCCGGTTCTGGATTATGCATTGAACTCGTTTTCGCTCTCAGTGCAGGTTTGATGATTCAGGCTTGCGAATTGAAGCGTGAGCGTCTAGGGTTTGCGGAGTGAAACGAGGTTGAACCAGGTGCTGTTTCTGTGAGTCGCATCAGGATTGGTAGACGGCAGACCCCTAAACGCTAAACCATGGGCTGTTGCAGTTTTCGGATTGCGGAGAAAGATAGGCAGAGCAAGGTTTGGGGACGGGGGGACTATCCTGAGGCGTTAGTTGTCTTGGATTGGACACATGGCAAGGGCGAGCGGATCATGTCTCCAGAAATCGTTTCTCATGATGACAGTCCAATCATCGAGCAACTGGATCTTCTCTATGAGGATGAGGTGTGCTATGACGGGAAGTATAGGGGTTACCGTAATGACTGTTTAGTAGCATGGGTCGGAATAGAGTAGTTACAATATCAACTGAGAGTCCCCATAAAATTAACACAAAACCATGTCCTAAGTATTCAGGGCGCAATATCAATGGCACAGAGTCCGCGTGTCACCGAAGCCATGCAGACCCCCTTTTCGAAAGAGGGTTGTGACAAGGATGCTAATACCGTGCAAACACCTACAAGAGAACGTTTATGCTACACCCTTCTAAGATCCCCACGGCGCTCACAGAAAACCTCGATCTAAATCCTTATCTACCCTAAACCCTGAGGCCTAAGCCCAAAACCCTCAAAACCCTCTAAACCTAGGACCCAGAGTAGGCCCTTATTCCCTTTTTTAAGGTTTCGGTTCTTTTATAACCCCCTTTAACTCAAAAAGGGCACCCTTTTTATTCCTAGGTTACTCTTGGGTGTAGAAACCCTCTACCCTAAACCCTCGACCCCTGAACCCCTACTACATCAACCCTAAGCCCGCTTCGCCGAGTGTCGGGCCCAATCCGGTCCTCGGAACACGTCGCCGGGATCCTTCCCGAAAATGGATTTCGGCCCCTTCCTCGGTTTTTTTTTTGCTTTGGGGTTTGGGGGTTTAGGGGTTTAGGGTTTGCGGGTTCCTTTAAAGGGATCCATGAGGGGTTTAGGGTTTGGGGGGTTCAGGGTGTAGGGGTTTAGGGTTTATGGGTGTTTAGGGCTCGTGTAAGGGGTTGCTAGTAGGTTTTGGGATGTTCTATAGAGTATCTGGGGTGAAGCGCTTAGGTACACTAGGAAAGTTCTAGGCGTCCATGACCCGCCGTGACAATATGTGAGTTTCTTAAGGCCATGCTCTAGGCCTTGGGGCCTTACGGGGGGGTTTAGGGTTTATGGTTTAGGGTTTAGGTTTGTGGTTAAGGGTTTCGGGTTGATGGTTCAGGGTGTAGGGTTTAGCGTTTAGAGTTTAGGGTTTACCTAAAGCGCAAAAGCAATGATACCCAGGAGCCGGGAAGTTTCCACGGCACTAAAACCCCAAGGGTCCAAAGGATCCAGTAATTAATGAGGTCTTTGGGTTTAGGTCTAGGGTTTTGGGTTTAGGATAGTATACAATTATGTAGGTTACTATTTTCGAGCGTACATAACAATTAGGTACTTGGACCCTTAGCGAAAGTCTTCGGGTTTACTAGGTTCCTCAGTAGTACCCTTCTGCCCTTTTTACTTTAGGGTCTCCTCATCAAACCGAAAACTAGGAAGAAGGGTACCCTTCTTTTTAAGGGGCTACTGGGGAACTTAGTTTATGGTTTAGGAGTTTTGATTTATTGGGTGAAGGACCTTCGAATAGCGGCTGTAGAGTTACAGATTGTTGCTGTGTTTTTGTTGGCAGTCTTCGTGTGTTGTTGTACGCCTAAGGGTTCAGAAACTAAAGGGTTACGCGATGGGGTTGGAGTCGGTTTGTTAGATTTCCGTGTGTTGTTTTCCTTCTCCATATTTTGCACATTGCCTCAGTACGCGACTCAGGCTATCGTTGTTGATGTTTTTTGTTCCTTCTGGTTGTAATCGTGGTAATGTCTCATCGTTATTGGTTGTGAGGATGGTGCTTGTGGTGGTTGTGTTGAGTGCGGTAGTTCTCTTGGTCGCGCTAGCAGCAGCAGCTGCAGTCGCCGCAGTAGTTGTAATTGCCGTAAAAAAGGTTGCTGCGGGACTGGAGGCGGCCGCTTCAACAGCTGCAGCAACATGTTGTTAGACTTTGGCTGTCATATTGCAACTGTTGGTCTGGGTTAAGATCAGTTTCTTACTCGCGCTTGCCGGATGATGTTCTGTCACGTTCCAGGTGTCGTTCCTCTCGTCCGTGCAAGTTTCAGTTGACTTCCGTCACTGTTCTATGGTCGCGGTGATGTAGGTCATCGGGGAGTTGGGAACTAATATAAATGTGGAAAGCATGAAGGGCAATGAGGTGGTGATGGTTCAGTAAGCGAAACATGAGCCCAATAGACAAAACCCTCAACCCCAACGCTACACCCTAAACCCGAAACCCTAGACCCGAAACCCTAAACCCCGAATATACATCGCTTTTTGAAAGCATCCCTCTATAGCTCAGTTCTTCTTGGGGGTTGTGTATCAGGGAATACACCATGAAGTATATCAAGGATATCTCTGTAATGTAAGCTTGATTCCTTAGTGTAGGGGGGGATACTAACGGTGCTCTCTGGGCACCGAAGCCCGTATAACACCGTCACACGTTGTAAAGCTGTTAGGGTGTAGGGCTTGGGTTATGAAACCCTGCGGAAACCCTTCTGTCACCCCCCTTGCAAAAAAGCAAGTAGCAAAAACAAACTTTTGTGACCATGTTACCAAACCTCAGAACTACCGTACACAGCAGTTGAAAGGCGTCCTGCCGAGCAAAAATACTGTCCACAGCCGTTTAAGGGGTTTTAAAGGGTCCTGCCAAGGGCCCCACTTATATAACTACTTTAACTATAGTTACCCTACTTCTAACCTTGCATATAACTACCCATGAATCTCCAAGTAACAGGGTCCTGCCAAGGGCCACAGCGCATCCAGCGCTACATCGGTGCCTTCGGCACGCTGACGATGCCCCTGCCAGGTGGGGAAAGCCCAGACGGATTTGAATCAAGTTATGGCTTTCGAGTCAGATGGGCTTAGAATATTTCTGGATCTTTAATTAGGGGTTTCGGTTTAGTATAAACTTGGGCTTTACGGTTTCGGGTCGGGGCTTTTGGGTTTCGGGTCATAATTTACAGGGTGTATTTGCAGGGGATCCTGAACCAGGCAAAGCAGAAGTGTGCAAAAAGTTTGGCCCTAAACCTTACAGGCTTGTTATAGTTATACTGATGGAACCAGACTCCTTACAGCTCGAGGTCCGCGCTCACGACCCACAGGATTAAGGTGTTATGTCGTTAGGGGTTGAGAGTTTAGGGGTTCAGGGGTTTTGGGGTTGAAGACTAGGATGCGCAGTAGTGCCCTTATTCCCTTTTTGTAGTCCTAGGTTCCTTATAAAGTTACCCAATACCAAAAAGAGAGGCCTTTTTATTCTTAGGTTACTGGGTACCCTAGTCTAAACCCTAAACCCTAAACCCTAAACCCTAAGTCGAGGTTAAAGGGGTTTTGGGGAGTGGGTTTAGGAGTTTTGGGCCCAAGGGCCGAAACATGGCAGATGCCTCTCACATCATATCGTGACACTTTGCAAACCCAAAGAAAAGCCTACCAGGACCCTCCTTGTACCCTCAAATAGGGGTAGATGGTCCCAAATAAGGGGCATTTAGGGTCTAATAGAGGGTAGATGGACCCAGAAAAGGCCCTTGTTCCCTTTTTAAGGTGTCGGTTCTTTTATAACACCCTTTAACCCAAAAAGGGCACCCTTTTTATTCCTAGGTTACCCTTGGGTCTAGGCCTACATCCAAAACCCTTTCCAAACACATGTTAATTACATGTCTAGGACTCTTTACATACCCAAATAGAACCCTCAATCCAAGCTCCTGTTCACAAAATGTTACATGTCTAAAGTTAAAGCCTAAACCCCAAAACCCTTAAACCCCTAAACCCCAAACCCCCAACCCTCAACCCGTAAACCGTAAACCCAAGCAGAAGTAAAAAGGAGCTCAGAAAAACCTAAAGCCTAAATCCAAAACCCTAAATTCCTAAACCCTAAACAAACCCCAAAAACCCTAAACCCTAAAACAAAACCCAAAACCCTAAAAAACAACAAACGACAGAGTGCCCCCGAAGGTGTCGAGACCTTCGAGGGCGAGCACAACGACTCCGCGGAGGGCCTCGCAGGCTCCCTGTTGCGTTTTTTTTGGGTTTTAGGGATTCTAGGACCCATAGTAGGCCCTTATTCCCTTTTTTAAGGTTTCGGTTCTTTTATAACCCCCTTTAATTAACTCAAAAAGGGCACCCTTCTTATTCCTAGGTTACTCTTGGGTCTAGTTTGGGATTTAGGGACCCAGAGATCCCAATACCCCTTAATTAAGGAATATACCTTAAACCATAATATGAAGGCCTCTATAATTTAAGGTACATTCCTTAATTAAGGGGTATTGGGATCTCTGGGGATTTGAGCGGTTGTCAAAATTGGGGTCCCTTTTTGGGTCCCTATTACAATACGGCACCTAATATTTAAGGTACCCAAAAAGGGACCATAACTTTGACAACCACCCATTTTGGGGTTTAGAGATTTTGGGATGTAGGGTTTTAGGGATTTGGGGATCAGGTTCAGGGTTTACATAGGGTTTAGGGGTTAGGGATTTTGGGGTTTAGAGTTTCGGGTTTAGGGATTTAGGGATGCGCAGGTTTAGGGCTCAGGGATTCAGGGTTTAGGGGTTTAGGGTTTAGGGATTTTTGGAGTTTAAAGATTTTAAAGTTTAGGGATTTTGGGATTTAGGGTTTAGGGTTTAGGGTTGAGGGATTTGGGGCGGTTTAGGGTACGAATTGAAGCTTGTTGAAGGGTTTTATCAGAGGTTTGGGGTGAAGGAGCGTCCCTCGCCCCCACACCCGAACCCCGAAAAACCACACCCCACCAAAATCCGAAACCATACAACCCATCCGACAAAATGCCTTAAACCTTAAACGCCTTAAACGCTTTACCCAGCACCTGAAGGCCCCCTAAACCCTAGCCTTCAACCCAAGGGCTAAACCTCAAGGGCCCTTACCCTTAAAGGGGGCCCCATTATAGAACCCTATAGTACCCTGACAGGAGACCCCTATTGCAGAAAATACCCTTAAAGGGGACGCTATTCTAGAAGCTTGAAGGGTACCCTTATATAAGGGATCCCTTATTAAAGTGGCTTTGGAACACAACTGCTCGGAGGGTCGCGGGACTTAGTAAGTAGGTAGTAAGTAGACTTATAAGTACCCTAAAGGGGACTCTAATTTTTGGTTACGGTACTTATAAGTCCCTAAAATAACCAGTTAATTACTCAGTCCCCTAAACCCTAAACCCTTACAGAATCCCTATAGATCCCTTTAAAGAACCCCTTAGAATTACTAAGTCCCCCGACCCTCCAAGTGGGCCTGCAGGTGAGTACACCGTGGGTCCGCGCCTCAGTCTTCCTGGGGATCCGAGCTGATCTGGTTATCACCCTTGTCCTTCTTCATGTTTTCTAAGCCATTTACAGGTGGGTAGTTATTAGGTGGGTAGTTTCCCATAAGCCTCCCATACCACTCCTATAAGGTAAAGGGGGTCTTATGGGAGTACTATGGAAGAAGAACTACCCACCTGTAAGGCGTTGTCCTTCTTCATGGTTCCCCCAAAGGTGTACTAATACAATACTGACGGATTCTGGATTCCAAGGCTTACCGGGACCCTATGAAACCTTTTTACCTTGGCGTTCTTCTGGTGGGCTCTTAGGACTTTGACTTTTTGGGTTTCTAATGAACCATAATACTAGGACCCAGAGTAGGCCCTTATTCCCTTTTTGAGGGTTTAGGTTCCCGTATAACCCACTTTAAACCAAAAAGGGCATCCTTTTTATTCCTGGCTTATTCTTAGGTCTAGTTCTTCATGGTTCCCCCAAAGGTGTACTAATACAATACTGACGGATTCTGGATTCCAAGGCTTACCGGCACTCTATGAAACCTTTTTACCTTGGCGTTCTTCTGGTGGGCTCTTAGGACTTTGACTTTTTGGGTTTCTAATGAACCATAATACTAGGACCCAGAGTAGGCCCTTATTCCCTTTTTTAAGGTTTCGGTTCTTCTATAACCCCCTTTAACCCAAAAAGGGCACCCTTTTTATTCCTAGGTTGCTCTTGGGTCTAGAGAATAAACAGACCGGCTAGTAGACCTTCTTAAATAATTCCTACTTAGGGATTTAGGTATAGGGCTCTTGTCTATTATTTCTAAAAGGACAAGGGTGATCTGGTTCCTTGAGGTTTAGGGTTTAGGGTTCAGGGATTTAGGGTTTAGGCATTTTGGGATTTTGGGGTTTAGGGATTTGGGGATTCAGGGTTTAGGGGTTTAGGGATTGAGGGATTAGGGTTTGGGGTTTACCTGGACCCTGAAGAACCTACGTTTTTAGGGTTCCCCAATACGATTTCTTTATATATGTCCTTAAAACGATAGGTTAGTTGGGTTTAGGGTTTAGGGTTTGAGGTTTGGGGTTTCAGGCTTATTAAGGGGTTAAGGGGTTGGCGGGCTTACAGGGTTTAGGAGTTGAAGGCGTGGGGTATAGAGTTTAGAGGCGTTTGGGTTTAGGGCTTAAGTGTTTAGGGATTGGGTTGTAAGGGTTGCGGTGGGGTGGCGAGGATTTAGCTAAGAGCTGTCGAGCTTAAGGGTCACAATGCCTGCAGTAGGGTTACGAGTAGAGTTATACGTACCCGAAACGGGTTATCCTACTTACAACTCTACGTGTAGCCTACTTGCCAAGGCTCCTTATCCTTTAAGGAGGACTTACTCGTTTAGTGTAAAGCGCCTGACGACGTTTAGCAGTTCAGGGTTGGGGGTTGGTGGCTTAGGTTTGAGGTTTGAGGGTTTTGGCTTTATGAGTCTCAGGGTGTTAGTATAGGGACCTTAATGGCTACAATAGGGTCAGGTGGGCATACAAACAAGTTTCAGTCAGGAGCCCTAAGCCCTACGGTGTTTCACGATAACTGGCTGGACTCTAGCAGACATGCTATGGGGTGCAAGGCTGACATGCTTGGGAATTTGGGGTTCCAGATTTAGGGGGCAGAGTTGAGGTGTTAGAGTTTAGGGGATGGAAGTTTGGGATGGGGATACCACCTAGCAGCGCTAAATCCTAAACTAAACCCTATGTATACACCCTAAGCCCTAAGCCCTAAATTCCTAAACCGTCGTTGCTAACACCTGGATCTAAGGCAAAAGCCAGAAAGTTGGAATATGATTAGCCTAAACCCTTTATGGTAAATTATAAGGTATCCTACCCTGAAACCATATTCCAACTTTCTGGAGTTCCCTTTAAGGCAAAATTCATAAACCGAACCCTAAACCCTAAACCCTAAACCCTAAACCCCTAAACCCCTAAACCCTAAACCCCTAAACCCCTAAACCCACCTGGATCTAAGGTAAACAAGTCCTTGAAAGCCAGTTCGCAGGGCTTGGGGGGTTTAGGGTGGTTCAGTCTGCCGGGCCAGTAGGGCTTTAGGGCTTTGGGTGTAGGGTTTAGGGTTTAGGGTTTAGGGTTTAGGGGTTTAGGGTTTAGGGGTTTAGGGGTTCAGGGTTTTAGGGTTTAGGGTTTAGGGTTTAGGGTTTAGGGTTTAGGGTTTAGGGGTTTAGGGGTTTAGGGTTTAGGGTTTAGGGGTTTAGGGGTTTAGGGTTTTAGGGTTTAGTTTCGGGTCTTGGGCTTCAGGGCTTTGGGTGTAGCTCCTAAGATCTTGAGAAGCCATGTTGCAGCCGCGATTTGACATCGCTCTTTTGGGCTCGCGATGCTCGTGGTAATCTTGCGAAGTATTGGACCAACTCATGTGGCATTCAAAGATCCCTGGAAAGGCATGATACACATGGATGTCTCGTCTCGCACCGACCAGGTGGTACCAGGTCAGGAAGGTGCAAAGACGTTGCATTCAGTGAGCGTGCATGTGGCCGCCAAATGCAGAAGGTGCTCAAGAACTCATCATCAATGGCTCGAGCCGCTCAATTTAGAAGCCGATTTATGATGAAACTAAGTCACAGTATTCCCGACGGGTCCTTAGAAAACGATGCCATAAGCTGTTGAGAAAGGCTTAGAAGACCGAGGTGGCACTGGAAGACCAAAACGGCCGTCGCTTTGAAGACAACGGCAACTGGCACCCCAAGCCCCATTCAAATTACTAAGAGGCCTCTACATGACTACATCCCGATCCCCGAAGCAGGAACTTCTTTGGAGCATTGGCGTTTGAGGGGGTTTGCAGTCTAAGCTCCGCGGGGCTTTGGCTTTCAGCTTTCGGGGCTTTAGGGTAAAATTGCGGGTTTAGGGCTTTGGGGTTAGTAGGGTTTAGGAGTTTAGGGTTTAGGGTTTAGGTTTAGGGTAATTGAGGGTTTAGGGCTTTCCTTAACCCCGAAGAACCTAAAAAGGTAGGTTATTCGGGGTTTAGGGCTTTGGGGTTGGTAGGGATTAGGAGTTTAGGGTTTAGGTTTAGGGTTGAGGGTTTAGGGCTTTGGGGTTGGTAGGGTTTAGGAGTTTAGGGTTTAGGTTTAGGGTTGAGCGTTTAGGTTAGGGCTTTGGGGGTTGGTAGGCAGGCTTTTAGGGTTTAGGTTCAGGGTAGGGTTTGGGTTTAGGGTAATTCAAGGTTCAGGGCTTTATTGTTTTTGGATGGTTTATGGTTTAGGGCTAGATGGTTTGGAGCGAGAGACCCTAAACCCTACTTGGAGGTTCATGGGCAATAATAACTGGGGTTACATTACAAGTCCCCGAAGATGGGTTATAACTGTAGTTACCCTGCTTATAGCCCCACTTATAACTACCCTTGAACCTCCAAGTAGGGCCCTAAACTGCTAGAGCCCTATTGGATCCCGTTAAAGGAACCCTACACCCTTGTGGATTCCTTTAAAGGAAACCCATGAACCTCCAAGGCTTCTAGTTTACGGTTGAAGGTTTAGTCTGTTGTTTCTGATCCTGCAGCAGGAGCCCGGCTTCAGGGCAAGATGGAGTGCCCCGGCAAGGGGTTAGGGTTTTGGAAGCACGTTTGTAGATGTGTGTGTGTGTGAGGGAGAGAGAGAGAGAGAGAGAGAGAGATGAGAGAGATGAGAGAGATGAGAGAGATGAGAGAGATGAGAGAGTTGAGAGAGTTGAGAGAGTTGAGAGAGTTGAGGGAGTTGAGGGAGTTGAGAGAGTTGAGAGAGTTGAGAGAGTTGAGAGAGAGAGAGAGAGAGAGAGAGAGAGAGAGAGACAGAGATGAGAGAGATGAGAGAGTTGAGAGAGATGAGAGAGATGAGAGAGATGAGAGAGAGAGAGAGATAGATAGAGAGAGATGAGGATAGAAGCCCAATATGCCTCAATTGTGGAGCAAGGCCCCCATCATGTTCAAGATGCCACTATCATTTGAGGTCTACTCCTTATTTAGGAGACTGTCCCACCTCAGAGCTTCCGTAAACCAGGATACCTTTCTCTTTTATGACAACAGCAGGCATGATTACTCCTTCCGAGTCAGGAGCCTCTGCAATCTTATAAAGCCAACATGGGACCCTACAAGAGAACTCCAACAACAACTCGGAGGCTTAGTTGTGTTGGTTTAGGCTTCCCTTAGAGGGTCCTGGTTTCGGATTTTGGCGTCGGTGTCTAGAATGTGAAATGATAGGTAGAACATGCCTGACCCTAAACCCTAAAACCCTAAACCCTAAAAGCCCTAAACCCCTAAAGCCCAACCCTAAAACCCTAAACCCCTAAACCCTAAACCCAAAACCCCACACCCTAAACATGCCTGCAGTCGTAAGTGTCCCAGTCCGACTTGACTTCTGGCCTAATTACTAAGTCCCCAAAGCCCCATACGGCTGATGGACAAGATCCTACAGTACCCATAATAAGGAATTTACCATAATTACCATAGTTTAGGGTCCTTAGGGTAATGCAGGATTTATATCATCAACCGTATGGGAGTTTCGGTGCCTTACTTTGGGGTCCTTATAATACGGATCCTACTATTTAGGGTATTATATCAGGGTCCCCTAACTATTGTTTTCGGAAACTCCCATATCCTAACCCCCCTAAGCCCCTAAACCCATAAACCGTAAACCCCTGAACCCCTGTACCCCAAACCTAAACTCCTAAGCCCTAACCCCGTAAACTTCAAACTGCCAAGAAAAGTTGATTTCACCGGAAGATGTTTTGCCTTTTTTGGTGGAGCTTGGTGTGGAAATCTTTTCAGAGTTGGGGTTCAGGGTTTAGGGTCTTCGAAAAGTACCCTTTAACCCGTTCTTCGGCGTTTTGAAGCTTTGTCATCGGAGAATGGGAGAAAGGGTGCCTTTACTGTTAGCGGGACATTCCGGAGCCAGGTGCTGTAGAAGCTTAAACAGTCAAGTACCAATATTGTTTTTTGGTGGTTCCTGATTATGCCTTTTTCTATGAAGGAGCCCACAATGCCATTCCAGTTATTAACCCCATACATTACCACCTAAACCACTAAACCACTAAAGCTTAAACCCTAAACCCGGCACCCTAAACCCTAAGCCCCTAAACCCCGAAACCCTAAACCCTAAACTCCTAAAGCCCTAAACCCTAAAGCCCTAAAGCCCTAAACTCCTAAAGCCCTAAACCCCTAAACCCTAAACCCCTAAACCCTAAACCCCTAAACCCTAAACCCCTTAAGACCTAAACCACTAAACCCCCCAAAGACTCCAACTCCAGGTGGATTGGCACAGCGAGGATTCGCAGCGATTCCAAACCAACCACTGCGGCCGCCCCCGGCGAAAGGTTCATTTCCCTCGTTGCCGGCACCTCTGGTGGCTCCGACAAATTTTGGCCCCTTCTGGGGATCACCCAGGGCGAGTCGAAGGTGCACCCTGCCAGGAGTCCACTCCAAGGCGGAAGGATCGCGGTTGGACTTGGGACGAGATCAGTGAGATGGCAGTCGCGGAAAGTCTGTTGCATCTGACGGGACATCAACCCGAGTCCAGACATATCCACATGTTGTCGACAAGCTTGTCGCATACGGATTGGGAGAGGCTGCCCCAAACCCTAAACCCTAAATTTAAACCCTAAGCTGGAGGCACGGATCGCGGAGTAAGCCTTTCAGGCACAGACTGTCCACTCCCAGCCACGGAGCGGCATGGAATCGAGGCAGGACCTGGATGCCCACGGTTTAGGGTTTTGGGTTTAGGGTTTTGGGCAAACCAACCCTTCGATGCAGCCGGCTTCAGTTGCGAAAGAAAGAGATGAAGGAGCGTGTGAGTTAAATATAAAGCAAAAAGCCGTCAGACCCTAAAGCCTAAAGCCAACACCACAACATCCTAGACCCAGCCGGGCAACCCCCAACGCCACAAAGTTCCAGAACTCTAAGCCCTAGAAACCGGAAGGCGAACCACCGTGATGTAAAGGCAAGGCAGAGTTGAACCAACTTTTCCCATAGTTAGAGATATAGTACATCCCCTAAACCCTAAACCCTATAAACCTTAGCCATTTTGGCTCAAGCAGTTGTCTCGGTTCGCGAGCTCTCGTCCAGCCTTCTCAAGTCTTGCCTTCCCCGCCGTGCCATGTCTTCGTGCACAGAATCCGTCTCAGCCACCTCAGCCGAGGAGCTCTCCTACCAAGATCCGAATGACATTGTCGTCGAGATCTTGGAAGAGCATTCTCCCCAGATTCTGCTGCGGGCGCTGTCCCGCGTTGCGGTCGAGCAGCTCGGGGAGACAGGCTGCTTTGAAGAAGGAGGCAGGGCGGCCGTTGCTGAGGAGAAGGCTTTCGACTTGGTAAGTCGGCCCGCCTTGTCTGCCTTCCTCCGCGAGAGGCTGGGTGATAGCTATGAACTTCGCATCTGGCAAAAACTCTTGGCGTCGAGCACGGGGTCACTCGAGACTCCTTGGGGAGTGTCAGAACTCTCTGTACAGCGCGGTATCCGGCAGGGGTCGGTTGAATCACCCCTTTTCTTCGCCTGCTTGGCGGAGATGACCGTGGAAAAAACAGCAGAAAGATTCCACTGGAAGAGAGAGGACACCGCACTTCCTGGTTTACACCTCAGCGAAGCCTTGTTTGTGGATGACTCGATCTTGTGGAACTCCTCATTGTCTGACCTGGGGCTGAGAACGGAACAGTGGGCACACACCTTGGCTGAGTGTGGTCTGCGGATTAACATCGAGAAGTGTGCCCTTTATGTTAGTCCGTTTCATCGTGGGGGGCGAAGCATCACGGTACAGGGGGTGACCCTGAAATCCGGAGAACACCTGAATGTCATGGGTCTACAACTCAGTGTGACGGGCACCACGTGTCGGATGCTGGCAGGGCTGCTTGCGAGAGCTAGAGACACCTTTTGGAGTATGAAAAATCTTCTCTTGTCGGACGCACCGATACATGCTCGGATTCGACTCATGCACACGGTGGTGGGCGGGTGTGGACTTTGGTGTATCTCCGCCTTCTTTCCAGACCAATCGGCGCAGCACCTTGTGAACACTTTCCAGATGCAGTTGATCATTAGCATGCTGAAGATTAGACGGCGACCAGACGAAGGGTGGTTGCAGTTTCGAAAACGGTCCTATAGGACAGCGAGGGCGGTTTTGTGGCAGGGGCAACATCGCAGGTGGAGCAGTGTATGGTGTGAGAGACACTGGTTGTACTTGGGCCATCTTGCCCGGTCGTTGCTTCACGACCCGCCCCCTGCTGCTGGACTGGTCTGTGCCTACCGCAATCGGGAATGGTGGTTGTCAGAGCAAGCAAAGAGAGACACTGAGGGAGTTCGGCATGCAGGCAAATTCTTTCCTCGTCTCATGCTCGCTGAGACCCATCTGGATACAGTTGCAGGTGGACCCTGGCGATTTTATGCACAAGATCGAGCGAAGTGGGCAGGCCTTGTGCCTGCATGGGTAAGGTTTGCGGATGTACCTTGGAGTTCAGGGAGACAGCTTGCCTTGGCAGGCGACTGATCGGCAATCCAGCTGGGCTTGTGTGCACTGACTGAGTGAAGCGTGACAGCTGATTTTTCGATGCACATGATCCAGCGAGGACTAGCCTGATAACACCTCGGCCCTGTCCCCGACAACTCCCTCACCGAATCTCGGTGACAGACTTTCATGTTGTGCTTCGGCCCTATGTGCCGACATGGCCTGGCCACCGTGATGGTCGCCTTGGCCCTCTACGGCGTTCTCGCCCATCCTCCTGAAGGACATGGGCACGATCCGCCGGTTTCTTATGGTAATGTACAGACTACTCGGAATGATACCAGTTTTGGGAACTTTGGGAAGCAAGGAGATCACAATCAGGATTGCCACTCGACCGCCCCCCACTGTGAACTACCAGAACACTTGGACGAACCAGGGAGCTCGGAAGCTGCAGGCTCGGTGGATCAGGGGCCTGATGAGCGGTCGAGTGCGGAAGGTCTCCCCGCTAGTTCCGAAGTGGATGATCCCACGAGAGTGCCAACTTCGGGACCCTTGCCATCCTGCCCCTGCTCCTCTTCGGCAAGCTCTAGCACGGCCATCCACTACCAGATCGAAGAACCCCCTTCCGTCACTGCAGCCAGACTACAGCGAGCCAAGCGTAAGCGCATTCTCATGCGCACACTCGTGACGGACGAGACGGACTACTTCGTGCGAGAGGTGGCTGCCAAATTGGACCGAGTAGGGCAGGAGCACGGCAGTGACGCGGTGATTGCTGTGAGCATGGAACTGAGGAGGGAAATCGGGCTGTTCTTGCAGTACGACCCCGACGGGCTCCGGGATGCCATGGTCACTCCGGTTCTCCAAATCTTGGACAACCGGGAGACTGCCAACCCGCACATCCTTGCGAAGAGGTACAGGGGCTGGTTGGACGGGATGTATGCTCGCTTTTTTAGGGCAGTTGAGCGTGTGAAGTTTCGAGCGGCGGAGGAGTTAGACCTCGGGGAGCTGGCAGATGGCAGCTGCCTTATGGACTTGGGAGGATCTCGGCCGCCGTGGAGGAGCCGATCAAGGACTGTTGGACCGAGCGGGCCACGCAGCGCACGGGTGACGCATACATTCGTCACTCTCTCGGCAGATGGGACTACTTCGGCCAGCCCTCATCCCCCCTTGCATGGCGAACCAACAACGACAAGCGAGGCCGTAGGACTTGTCTGCCAAGTTCTTGGGCTTCGGAGCACGGAGGAAGAGAGGACTGGGACACCCGGGTTCCTGCCTCTTAATGTCCAACAACACCTGATTGAGGTGATGACGCCTATGAGCGCCAATGGCCGTCGTCTTATGCATGATGCCCTCTCTCCGTGCCTCGAGAGACTTGGAGACGAGCTTGAGGAAGTCATGGTGTCTCTGCCGCCTGGCAGCTCGGCTACGGGGTCAGGGGCATCGAGCGGCACGGCTCGCTCTTCCAACCCGCCACCATCCGGGAGGCGACCCCAGTCCAGCGCGAGGCCGCCCACTCGCTCTAGACCTCCTCGTCCGTCTACCTCACCTGCTCCAAGTGATACCTCGGTACCAGATGCTGGACCAGCTGTTGACCTGGCGAGCGAGTTCGTGGAAGTGGTAGTGGAGAATGGGGGGTCGGATGACGAGCTCCTCCTCCAGACCTACATGGTTACTGCAGGTGGAAGAACACGATGATGTGGACACCCATTCTTTGGTCCAGCGGCCAGACAAGCCAGGACGGCCTGGGACTGAGGAACTCAGCGACCGCGGGGGTGGTCCGCCAGCCAACCATGCTACGGGGACTCTCGAAGTGAGCTCGCAGGTACCTGGATCGTCGCAGGGGAAGAATCTGCCACGAGCCTCCTGCAGCAAGTTCAGGGCGTGATCGCTCCCGCTCCCCCTTGCATGGTGCCATGGTGCCTGGGCTTTCCTGGAGAGCCGATGGTGGGAAGCCGCGGAGGAACGTTTTCGAGTCCTACATTTCCTTGGTGGAGGTGGGCCCCGAATGCTTGGGTACCTCCAGCACCTGGTGGATGGTCGCGAAGTCAGGTCCTATCGGGAGTTTGCTGCCCCACTCCTGCATCACTTGGAGAACGACCTTCCAAACCCCTACTGCCTCGACCTCACCCGGCACGACATGGACTTCGCCCTCACGCTGGAGGGCTATGTATGGGAGCAGTGGACTTCTGAGAGGCGTCCTCGACCGGGAACGACGATGGTGGACGCCGGAATCTTTGCCGCTGTGGATGGAATCCGAGCGGGGGAGTCGACCTACCGTACTCTGGTTTGGACGGCCGTCGAAAGCCTTGCAGCGACGGCAGAGGACCCGGGACATACAATGGAAACCGACATGGCAGTGCCTAGGCAAATGGGCGACCCCTCGGACGATAACAGTGACGGGATCAGTGGCAGTGAAGCTGAGGAGGCAGTGGAGGACGATGAAACCTCCTCCCTTGTTCAGACGGCCTTGCAGCTGGTGGGACACGGAGGATTGTTGCAAATGATCCAGAGTGTAGACATCAGGCTCACGGAGCTTGCCCCCGGGATTCGTGTGCGCAGGGCCATCAAGCTACTTGACCTTCTACGCGGTCACTTCTGCCGAGGAGGGGGACGCGACCGGCTTCCTGAAGCCGCAGAGGGCCTTGAAACGATGCTTACTGTGCATGCGGTGTCTGATAGTGGAGAATGTTCGGTGGGTGAGTCGGACAATGAGGATCTACAGTGGACTGGCAACTGGCGGGACCAGTTACGGGCTCTCCTTCCTGATCCGTCGGCGAACCGTGTTGCAGATACCCTCCTCTACGAGTCGATCTCGACGATCGATCGAGACGGCGAGGTGGACGACAGTGACGGGAGCCGTGCAAGCACGATCTCCTGGCTGGCAAGGCAGGAGGAAGCTGCTGCTGCGGAAGATCTTCGCCGGTTCAACGAATATATGGATGAACGTGAGCGGGAGGAGAGACAGGCCGACAGTGCTCGCTACCAGGATTGGGAGGATTGGGCGGTCCACGATGAGATGTACCACCCTTCCGCGGCTATGGCCTCTAAAAGAGCCCGTGTCGAGGTACAGAGCTACTTGAGGGGCGAGGAGGGAGGCGCGAGCAGCAGCACCAGCTTCTGGATACCTGCTCAGGGCATGGTGAAGATCAGCGTGGTGTTTCCGGAAGATGGGGCCGTACAGGAAAGTCCTTCCACCACTGTTGCTGCGGGTGTTGGCGAAGTGGATGCTGGCGAGGGGCAGGAGAGTGCCTCGACCCTGGCGGGAAATGCAGCAGTGCAATGGGGGGCCGGTGTGCTACGTGACGGTGGTGATCCGACGGGGCCTCCTACTGAAGCTGAGGGGGTTGATTTGACATAGGTCGATGTGGCCTGCCTGTGCTTGAGGGGACTATGTAGGTGCTGCTATTGTTGAGTTCCTTCAGATTGCATGTTTGCCTCTGGTTCCCCTGAGTTGACAGTGCATCCTAGCAACTTGTATGCTGATGAACTGACTGGCCTCGAGAGCTCCATCTTGGGAACTTGTGGTGCTATCCTTGATGTTGCTTTGGGTTATTTTACTTTCGGGTAGAGTGTTCCTAGACTGTGTTTTATGAAAGTGGAGATCCAGGCCGCTGATCAAGTTTTGCATTCCGAGTACCCTGATATCTTCTGGGCCTTCGTATATTTTCGCTAGTTACGCCCAGCAGGACTCTGCTTTCTACTGCTCAGCGGACGCATGAATGGGAGAAAAGGGCCGTCTAAAAAACAAAAAAAACCCTATAAACCTTAAAAATCCTAAAAACCCTATAAACCCTGTAAACCCTATAAACCCTAAACCCTAAACCGCTTCTGCCGGGAGGCCCGGTAAACTGAACCCGAATCCCGATAACCCAAGCCTACCCGATGCCGAGGTACTTCGTCATGAGCAGTGCGAATGGCTGGTCTTACGGGAAGATGCCCGTTCCTCGGGATGGTTTTGATACGGAATAAAGTAAAAGCCAGAAAGTTGGAATATGCTTATCCTAAGCCCTTTATGGTAAATTATAAGGTATCCTACCCTGAAACCATATTCCAACTTTCTGGAGTTCCCGGTAAGGGATTTCTACCCGGGCTGCTCTCAGGGTTCAGTTGGGGTTTGGGAGTTTTTTTGCTTAGTAAAGTTTCAGGGCATAATCTAGTTAGCGTTCAGGGTTCAGTCTGGAGGGTTGAGGCGAAGTAGGGCTTGCGGTTTGCGCTAGCCGCTAGTTGGGGTTTAGGGTTTGCTTAAGTGCTTTACGCTAATCCAGGCTTAGGTTTTCAGCACTTACCAAGACAAATGGGAGTTTCCGACAATAGGGGACCCTAATATAGTACCCTAAAACGTACGATCCTTCTTATAAGGGCCCAAAAACAAGGTACCCCTAATTTTCGGAAACTCCCAAATGAGTGCCGCAGGTTGGCTGTTTCAAAAATGAGACCATACGCTTCAATAAGCTGAGCCTAAACCCTAAGGCTCCATGTGCCCACATAGTAGATACTTAGGCCTTAAAGTACAAATATCGGGACCCCTTTAGGGCCTAAGTAACTACTATAGAGGTACATGGAGCCTTTGGGAAACAAAGAGACCCGATGCTGCTAACATGCTGTGCTCTTTTGGCATGTTTTTGCATTCCACAGTTTGTAAGAGGGTTCAGGTTTTAGGGTTTAGGGCCAGATCAGGGCTTGATATCCTTGACGTCTTTGTTAAGTCTTCCGCTCGCGGTTCTCGGCCACTGTGAAGCTGCTTATGGGGGCAACCCGGCGTACTACAGGCGGACCATTCCCCCCTAAACGCTAAACCCTGAACCCTAAACCCTCAACCCTAAACCCTAAACCCCAAACCCTAAACCCTGAACCCTAAACCTCTCTACCTATAGTAATTTAAACCCTAATGACTTCGTGGTTTTGGATCAAAACTCGTGGTCTTTGGATCAAAACTCGTGGTTTTGGATCAAAACTCGTGGTCTTTGGATCAAAACTCGTGGTCTTTGGATCAAAACTCGTGGTTTTGGATCAAAACTCGTGGTTTTGAATCAAAACTCGTAGCCTTTGGATCAAAACTCGTGGTTTTGGAGCAAAACTCGCGGCTTTGGATCAAAACTCGTGGCCTTTGGATCAAAACTCGTGGCCTGTGGATCAAAACTCGTGGTTTTGGATCAAAACTCGTGGTTTTGGATCAAAACTCGTGGTTTTGGCAGGGCCAGGGCCCCCAGTGTTTAGCGGCCTCGGGTTTAGGGCCCCAGTGTTTAGCGGCCTCGGGTTTAGGGCCAGGGCCCCCAGTGTTTAGCGGCCTCGGGTTTGGGGCCAGTGTTTAGCGGCCTCGGGTTTAGGGCCTAGGGTTTGGGCACTAGGGTTTAGGGCCTAGGGTTTGGGCCCTATGGTTTAGGGCCTAGGGTTTGGGCATTAGGGTTTAAGGCCTAGGGTTTGGCCTTAGGGTTTAGGCTGTAGCGTTTATAGGGCCTAGGGTTTAAGGCCTGGGGTTTTGGGCCGTAGGGTTTAGGGCCGAGGGTTTGGGCACTAGGGTTTAGCGCCTAGGGTTTGGGCCCTAGGTTTAGGGCCTAGGGTTTGTTCCCTGGGGTTTAGGGCCTAGGGTTTGGGCCCTGGGGTTTAGGGCCTAGGGTTTGGGCATTAGGGTTTAGGGCCTAGGGTTTGGGCCTTAGGGTTTAGGCTGTAGCGTTTAGGGCCTAGGGCCTGAGGTTTGGGCCGTAGGGTTTAGGTTTAGGGCCTAGGGTTTGGGCACTAGGGGTAAGGGCCTAGCGTTTGGGCCCTAGGGTTTAGGGCCTAGGGTTTGGGCACCAGGGTTTAGGGCCTAGGGTTTGGGCCCTAGGGTTTAGGGCTAGGGTTTGGGCATTAGGGTTTAGGGCCTAGGGTTTGGGAACTAGGGTTTAGATATCGTCCTGCTACAGTCGATGCATAGCAGTAGACATAGGCCAATGTAAAAACATTTAGGACATGAAATCAACTCCACGGCTGTGGCTGCTATAACAAACACGAACCGTATGAAAATTCTTGGAGTTGTATGTAAGTTATTATTTAACAATTCATGCCAAAAGAAATAAAACTTTTAATTCTAATGTGAGGGGATTCTCTGGGCGGGTGGGGTTTCTTCTTGAAGATAGCTTGACTAAAATAAGCTTGACGTGAAATCTTCAAAGTCAGAGCTGCTGAACCCGAAACCCTGAACCCTAAACCCCGAACCCTAAACCCTAAACCCTAAAGAGGCCAGCAGATCGCCCGTGCGGCGTCCACGGGTCCCCGCCTTCGCAGCCAAGCAGCTCGAGCTCAAGCTGGTCGCCTTGCAACCGTACTTGGAGGGTCACGGGTAGTTCTAACGGTTGATGTTATAAATCCTGCATTACCCATGATAAGGATTATACCATAATTACCATAGTTTAGGGTCCTTAAGGTAATGCAGGATTTATATCATCAACAGTAAGTGGGGTTATAAGTAGGGTAACTATACTTTTTAGTGGACTTATAACCCCACTAACAAATACCCATGATCCACCAAGTATGCTCGTTAGAGCGGACAGAAAGGCAGCCGGAGGAGTTTATGCTCGAGGCAGCGACCGGCTCGGTTGACGCCGCCATCGCGGCAGTGTCTGAAGCAGGGCACCACCTGAGCTTGCCGGAAGCCACGATCCAGCAGTAGGCGCCGCGTTGGCCTGACGTGGCCGGCAGAACGAGGCGTCGCGGATCGTCATGGACCCCTACCGTGCCTGTTAAGAACTTGCCGTGTGCAGGTTGTGCGGAGATGCTTTGAGCAGCATCGGTTCGTTTGGGGCGGACACCTGGAGATCCAAAAAATCGACTAAGAACAGGCCTCATTCTCTCTGTGGCCCCACGGTAGTGGGGAGTCTGAGTGAGGAGTTAATTTTTTCTGACCGACCACAGGGGACCGGTGCCCACTCGCTATCATGGCGATGTTCCTGGACCTCGGGTTTGAATTAAAGGTCCAGGACCCGTCCGGCATATGCTGTGCCAGAGCACTTAGTCACTAGTCATAGTTGGGTAACATCTTGGATCTTTATGGGTATTTAAACCCGATAAGGAATAAAAATGTACGGTTTTATTCCTATCCCGACCATGAACTAGATCATAGGAAGGGCCGTCAATGAGTCAAGGAGTGAATCTGCAACTTTTGTGAATCTTATCTCAGAACCCATAGCCAACCAGAAGCAGAAACAACAGACACCAATGTGTGTGCGTGTGTATGCAGGCATATATACGCACATACAGACATTACATGCACCTACACGAATCTATACTTATCCATAGAGACATACTTACATGTGTGTGTATGTACTTTTGTACATATATGTATGTATGCATGTACCCTAAACCCTTAATTAACCCTGAGCCCCAAACCCTTAACCCTAAACCCTCAACCCTAAACCCCAAACCCTAAACCATAAACCCTGAACCCCAAACCCTAAACCATGAACCCTAAACCCCAAACCCTAAACCGGAAACCCTAAAACCTGCATGTATGAATGTATGTCGCCGCATTTTTTGGGATCTTCCAGGGCCTGGGATGCAACGCTGAAAGCGCACTGCTACGCCATCATGATGGGCGAGGTGGGAGTTCCTTTATGCGGTTTAGGGTTTAGGGTTTGGGTTTAGGGTGTAGGGTTTAGGGTGTAGGGTTTAGGGTTTGGGGTTTTGGGTTTAGGGAAGGGTGGGTAAGTAGGGTAGTGAGGGTGTAGTTGGAGGTTCATGGGTAGTTAAAAGCGGTGTTATATGTCCCCTAATATAAGAACCTCCAAGTAGGGCAGGGAGAGTTGAAGGCGTACTGAAAGTGATAGCACCAAGGCTTTCGGGGTTTGGGCGTCGTTTTGGGGTTCAGGTTGTTGCAGGTGCTTTGTTGGTGCCTGTTGAATGCTAGCAGTAGAGCGTCGGGATTTTGAAGATGTAGTCAGACACCTTGTAGTCTGAGTTTCACAGGCACTTATGAGCCATGTTTGCTGTCGCATTTGCAAAGTTTCGGCATCATCTCGCGCAATCTTCCGCTGTAAGCCCTCAATGCCAACCCCAACCAGCACACAAAACCTAAACCTAAACCTAGCACTCCTAAGCCCCACACCATAAGCTCCAAAACCCGTATCCCCATCAACTCCGAACTCCCACGGGAGGGACCCTAAACCCTATACTCTAAACCGCAACTTTAATCACCCAAAACAACCCTGAAGCGCCCTTTGCCTTAAACCCCAAACCCACACTCCCATACAGGGAACTCCAGAAAGTTGGAATATGGTTTCAGGGTAGGATACCCTATAATTTACCATAAAGGGTTTAGGATAATCATATTCCAACTTTCTGGCTTTTACTGTAGATCCAAAGACCCCAATCCTAAACTCCTCAGCCTCAGCCTTAAGCCTGAATCTTCAACTTGGGGGAGTCTCTTCCAGAGCTTGATCCTTGTGATGCTGCTTATGGTAGAAGCCAAGCAGTTGAGACCTGACCGTCCTCATGCCCTCAAGATAAAAAAACATAATGTCCCTTCATCCTTCCCCGGTCTTGTTCATTCCGCATTTCTGCACTTTACGATCCATTAAAACCCAAAAGTTGGAAATCCAGTAGCAGCAATCCTTAAGAGTAATGTATATATAGGGATCCCATCATTATTTGCCCTTAATCCGGTGTCAAACTTTCTGCAGTTCACTATAGAGGATCATTGCCTTGAGGAGATACGCTCGTGTAGAAGCCTGAATACATACTAACTCCTAGTATCCACTATAGGCTGCCACTACTATCGTTACACCACAAATCCCCAAAACACTATGGTAATTAATTATTAGTGCCCGTATATGCAATGGGCTTAACCTACACTGAATGGGCTTAAGGTGTTTACAGGAATCGAGTAACCCTAAAGCCTAAACGCTATAAACCCTAAATCGTAACATGCCCCATGCAGATCTTGCAAGGGCACTTGAGTGCGCGGAGGAGTTCACTGAACCTCGTGCCGCCGGCTGTCGTTGTTTGCTAGAGGCACTGGCACAAATCGTTCATGATGATGACAACCTGCGCTTTGTCGTGGGGCGATTTCCATCCTGGGCCGAGCTGTTGCTGACTCGGGAGGACACAACTCCACTTAAGGAGGTCACCATCACGGAACTCGAAAAGGGTGCTTTCCCAACTATCGACGACATCCGCCTGCGCAGCACAAGTGGAGCAACTCCTGTGTGAGGTTCGATCGTTTCGATTCAGTGCCATCATCTTCCAGAGCCCTTTGGAGCTTCTGTTCGTAGTTCGTGCAACAGCACAATGCGTGGTCTTTGCAAAACTTAAACCCTAAACCCTAAATTCTAGACCCTAAACCTCTAAAAAGCGTTTAGAGGAATCGAGCTCCAACTACCAGCACCCCCCCCGGGGGATGCTGGTGCTGGTAGGGCCTTTCTTGCAGGTCTCTGGGCCTTGGAAGCTTAAGTTCGAACTGACCGACATGCCATGCGTCTTAAGTGTTTAGAGCTTAGGCCTTAAGGCTCCTTGTCAAGTTCAGGGTTTAGGATTTAGAGTTGAGGGTTTAGGATTTCGAGTTTAGGGTTTAGCATTTCGAGTTTAGGGTTTAGGATTTGGAGTTTAGGGTTTAGGATTTCGAGTTTAGGGTTTAGGATTTGGAGTGTAGGGTTTAGTATTTCGAGTTTAGGGTTTAGGTTTTAATGTTTTTCTTTGATTATGTGATAGCATACACCAAAGGAGGCACCTACATGAAGTATCGTGCCGCTCACCTCTCCTCAACAAAGGAAAAGCTATCATGTCGCATATCCTGAAACGTCATAGGTAATAAAGAATGTACAGGTCGGATGCAAGTTTTTTGGAGTTCCCAGTCGACATTCTCTGTTTAGAGAAATGCTTGTCTTCTTGCCGTACGTTGTTTTGCTTGAATTTTGGAGTTTCCGGGTTTGTTGTGTTGGGGCTCCAGTCCTGTTGAACTTTGCAAGCTCCTTCACAGCTCGCACTCTTGGCAAAGGCGATGTGCGAGCAGTTCACGATCTGCTGTGATGGGCGGCTGCCTTGTGAGTTCGAGTTTAGTATTTATGGTTCTAGGACGGTACTACCGAGGGATGCCGTTCCGAAAGGTCTATAAGTTAGAAGCTGCCCCCACCCTGTAATAGTGACTATAAGGATTATATTTGAGAGTTTAGTATTTATGGTTCTAGGACGGTACTACCGAGGGATGCCGTTCCGAAAGGTCTATAAGTTAGAAGCTGCCCCACCCTGTAATAGCGACTATAAGGATTATATTATGGCCCTACCATATTCCTATTATATCACTATTACAGGGTGGGGGTCCCTTCTAATCTATAACCGACGACTCCCAAGCTTCGCGTACAGAGGGCTATTACCTACATCCTTGCGTGAGTTCGCAAACCTAAAATCCTCAAATGCGATTCGTGGATTACGAGATGTCTGTTCTATTGCCTGCATTTTCGGAAAGTAGAAACCTGGTAGTTGTTATTAGGGTTCCTTATATGAATGAACCCTACTTTTTGGGCGTTATGGGGCCAGGGTTTCTTAATCTACAGTAGTGAGTCATTGAAGCGAGATCCTGGCCAGCCTCAAACCCAAATATTTATTACAGGGTTTAGGTTAGAAGGGGCCCCCACTCTGCAATAGTGACTATAAGGATTATTTTAGGGCCCTATTATATTCCTATTATACCACTATTACAGGGTGGGGGCCCCTTCTAAATTATAGGGTTTACGGTTTTGGGTTCATTAGAACCCTTGCGCACAAAGCCTATTTCGAGCCCGTATAAACTTCAACCCTAAACCCTACACTCTCAGGGTTCCGTGAACCCCAAACCCCTAAACCCCTAAACTCCAATAAACCCCTAAACTCCAAACTTTACACTTTTAGGGTTTCGGGCACCCGAAACCCTATAATAGAGGGCAAGAGTAACTGGATGGGGCTTTGGGACCTGTCATAGCGTACTTACACTGGGCTTTGGAGCACCATACTTTAATACCTTTTTTTGTAAAGGAACCATTATGAAATGCAAGTTTATGCTTTTTTCTCCCTGGTTACTTAAAAGCCCAATACAGTCGGGGACCGTAAGGACTCTCTGTGGCGACTGCTGTAGAGACTAAACTCTACTTGGAGGTTCATGGGTAGTTATCAGTGGAGGTATAAGCAGGGTAGCTATAGTTATAACCCATATTCGGGGACTTGTAACCCCAGTTATAACTACCCATGAACCTCCACGTAACCCCAAAGCCTAAACCATCAGCCCTCAACCCTAGACCCCGCATTACAGATACAAAGGTTCGACGATCTCAAGATCTTCCCGGCCGGCAAGCTCGCCAACTCACAGGAGATGATGCAAGCACAAGCAACCCTAAACCCTGAACCCTGAATCCTAAACCCGAAACCCGAAACCCTAAAGCCGAAACCCTAAACCCTAAACTCACCGTAGGGTTTCGAAATTATTGACTTCAGGGCCGGGATTGTAGTGCTTAAAGCTAGGGGGGAGCGGGAGTTCGGGGTTGTGGGTTTCGGGTATAGCTGTAGCCCCAAACCCTACAAGACCAGCGGTTTGACGGTTAGAGCCCATAGCACCCAAACAAGAGGGTGGTCGTCCAAATTATGGTCCCTTTCCAGGACCTAGAGTGGGCCCTTATTCCCTTTTTTAGGGTTCAGGTTCCCTTATAAGCCCCTTTAAGCCAAAACAGGTACCCTTTTTATTGCTAGGTTACTCTTGGGTCGAGCTTTCTGGGTCCCTAACATGATACGGCACCGAATATTTAGGGTGTCCAAAAAGGGTCCCATATTTTGATAACTGCCAGAAACCTCGGTCAGTGTCATTGGGGGTGAAGCCGCTTTTTGCTTCATTTGGGGCTGTTATATAGTATAAAGCGTCCACAGTAATAGCGCAAGCCACGGAATAATCGCGCAAACCTTGGGAAATAATGGCGCAAATGTTGCAGTGCAAAACCTGCTAGCACTGATCAGTAGTATAGTGTGCTCATGCCGTACTTGCTGTTCAGTGAAACCTGGCCGGCAGAGCCCGGCACACTCCCGGCACACACCGGCACGCACCCGGCACACACCCGGCACACACCGGCACACACCCGGGACACGCCCGGCATACTCCCGGCACAAGATTTGCATCCCTCACACCCAGCACAGCCGGCACACGCCCATATGTAAATTATGGTTTTTGCGCAAACATTTGCGCGATTACTTCCGCGACGTTTTGCGCAGTTATTCTTCCTGGTTTTTGCGCCATTATTAAAAAGTGCGAACGGACTGCGATGCCTTGTCAAGTTCGAAGGTGTCACTATAAGAGCTGTGAGCAAGACCATGTAAAGTGCAAGGGAAGGGGGCACGCTACGCGTCCCTCGACTCTAAGGGGGCACGCTACGCGTCCCTCGACTCTAGGAGTAAGCTTGTGGACGTGCTGCGCACACCGCATCGCTTCTCCTTACCTTTCTATGTGACCGCCCACGCAACGTTTGGCTCAAGTCAATGCCCATAGCTAAGTGCTATATGTGTCTTCTATCCTGAGCAATCAGAGCTATCCCGTGCACAGACGAACCGCCGCCGGCAGCGAGTGCAAAAGGAACGGCCGCCGGTTCTGCCTGCATAGGATTGCACGTGTGGAAGTGTGAGAGAGACAGGGTCCCAGTCTGTGGAGAGTGCAAGCCAGCCACACCTACATTCATTACAGCTCTGGTGGGGAGAGCAGCAACCAATCGAGATCAAATCCCCACGCAGGTTATCAGCCGTACGCGGCTCTGCCTTTCTACAGCAACGACTACTTGATCTACTACGACCACAATGAACTCGGGATCAAGCCAAGATACGACAATGACTTTCGGTGCCGATGTGGCAGCGCCAGCCGTTGGTGAGTCAACAGCTGATGACACAGTGGTGCAATCCGTTGATAGCTCCACGGAAGATGACAAAGGTCAATCTTCTGCGCTTGCCATTGCAAAGGCAGTTCCCAAGGTGAAAGCAAAGAGTCTACCAAGAGCATCTACGCCTTCGCGTCCGACATCCACAGGTTCGAGGACGGGCAAGGCTCCAGAACGACGAGCCGAAGCGTCTGGTTTTCAGGCACCTCGGACTACGTCCAGGGCCAAGGACAAAGGAGTGAAGACCTTGGAAAAGAAGTCGAGACCATCATCTTCGAGAAGCTCTTCAGCACGATCAAGGACTTCGGCTACTCGTGGGCGTGATAAGTCCATGACATGGAATAGGATGGTTACCAATCAACCACGCGATGCTGACGATCTGGATATGACTCTGGACACTATCCCTGCACGTGGTGATGCGTCATCGGTGACCACGCCAGCCATAGCCGATGGTCCGAATGCCTATCAGGAACTGACGATTTCGCAACAGCTCGAAGCATCGAACCTTGCGCAGCAGATGTACTATCGCAGTCAGATGCAAGAGTACGAAGGAGTTGTCCAGACCCTGATGGATAAGATCAAGGAGATGCAACAAGAAGATGAAGGATCTGGGATTCGCATCGAAGAATTGGAACGACAACGTGACCATGCATGCTTAGCCATGAGGCACATCAACAATGTCAATCAGGAGATGAAGCGAGACTATGAAGCAGCTTTGTTTCGCATGGATGAACAGAACTCTGCTCAACAACGTCAAGCACACGCCGTTGCCGAGGAGTTGGCTCAGCAGCTACATGTGTTTCGCACGGAAGCAGCCACTAACTTTGTGCAGTTGGAGGCAAGAGCGCAAGGCGATGGTGAGCTTATGGCACGTGAGTATGAGCGTCTGACTCATGAACTTCATGAACATGCCAGAGAGAACTTGTTCCTCCGGTCGAACACAGCAAGTTCGGAACAAGCCTTACAAGCAATGCAGGAACGATTCCACTTGGTCAAGAATCAGGAGTTGCGGGCCGTGAACGAGATCCAAGGGCTAGCTGGGAACAGCGCAGCCATTGATCAAGAACGACTTCGGCTTCGTGAACGTCTTGGTGAAGAGGAAGAGTACCGCAAAATGGCTGTGAGGAGGATGCAAGATGCAGAGGACCGACTTCATCAGAATGAAGATCATGCAAGGCGCGCATTGCCTACCTTGCACGACGAGCTGAGTGAACTCAGGAAAACACTCAAAGCACAAGAAGATCTTCAAGCGAGGACACGCAGCGAATTGGAGGCAGCACGGAACTCCAACTACCATGGCGGAGTGACACGGCCTTCGAGCATGCCCATGTCTTCGAGGACTACTGAGTCTGGCTGGGAGCACGTAGGAAAGGAAGTAGTGCCTGCATTTTCCGTAGGAGGTGAGGTACGATCCCCTGAAATACGGTCCCCAAGTCAAGTTAGTCCAGTCGCCAAAGAGAAGCTCGCATTCTCGGAATCGGACAAGGACAAGAACCTTGCGATGGATGGAATTCCATTTACCGGTGGAAACTTCTTCACTGGCCGCATTAAAGGTGAGGTGAATAAATCCTATTCAACGCCAATTGTGGCGGATGCAATGCCCGAGCACTACGTGCCAGGTATTAGCAGCCCAGCACTTGCGCGTTCCACGCCCAGTGCAGCCACTCTGTTTGGCATACCAAGCGGATTTCATGGGCAAAATGATGCGGCAGCCGTGCGTGATCGACAGCTACGTGAACTCTTGGAGGATCGCGGGATGTTGGGATCGAAGTCCACAGCATCTGCCAGCTCCTCAAGACCTGTTGGTATCGACGGCATTATCGCATCTACGAAGGGCAACGACCTCATTGGTCCCCCTGTTGCCTATGACGATTCCATCCATGAGGCAAGGAGGCGTCAGATCGAGAAAGAGGTCGCGGAACGGTACGAAGAGAAGATTGCCGATCTGCGAAGCGAAGTACTCAAGGCCCAGAAAGCCGAACAACGTCTCAGAGCTGATCGTGATGAGTGGAGATTATTTGCTGAAACGATTCAGGAAGACAATGGAGACGATGACGATGATGAAGCTGGCGACGAGAACGGAGAGGGAGAGCATGATGAAGGAACCGGCACGGGGTATGATCCTCCAGATCCGCCTGATGATGACGATGATGATAAGAAGAGAAGCGGTGGAGGCAAACCTGACCCGGATCCTGACCCTCATGCGCGTGATCCTGATGGAGACGCAGATCCTGAAGTCACAGAGGTGAGAATTTCCAGGAGGGAAGCCGATAAAGTGACCGTTCCTCCATGGCCTACTCTCACTCACCTCAACAACTGGCGATCCGTATGCACGGCCAATGTTTTAGGAGCATCAGCCGACCCAAATCATGAGGACTGGATGTTATGGCTGGCACCAGCGTTCAACCCATTCCCTGATGTCGAAGCACTGAACGATTCAGGACACAAGAAGTTCAAGAGCGTAGACGTCAAATTGGGGATCGCCATGGTCGCAATGCTACGCGCTGGTGGTGACAAATCTGCTGATCTGTACCTGGAGGTGAACCGGAAGGCCAACGATTACATCAGCAGGCCCGAAGGGAAGATCATCAAAGGACGACAAATCATTGCGATGATGTATGAAAGTTTTCGAACGCACGATCGTCTCGACATGATCATCACTCTCGAGTATCTGGTGAAGCTCCAGTACCAAGGCGACAACAAACTTCATACGTTCAAGCAGACGTGGTTGGAAGTTCTGGGACGGATGAGGCCAGAAGACATACCATCCAAAACAGCTCTCCGTGATTGCTTGTACAGCAAGATCAAGGACTCGCCCGCAATGAAGATGGAGTTGGGCATGCACTACGAACACTTGCCCTACAATCATGAAGACCGATCGTACGACAATCTGATGAAGATCATCGACCGTACCATCATGCGGAGACGAGAACAGTCAAATCTCACTCAGACCCAAATTGGCTTGCGCCAGATGCTTGAGGGCAAGGATTTGCTTGCTGCACCGGCCAAGGTACCTGAGAAACCAACGCCTAACGCAGCTCCATCCGCAAAGGTCAAGGCTTCGCCGACCAAGCCGGATAAAGCAACACCTGTACTACCTCAAAGCAAAGCGAAGAGTCATGCGAAGACCAAGCCAAAGCCCAAGAAGAAGACGAGGAGTGAGTCAGCGGACAACAGAGGCGACAAGAGCAAGAAGCAAATCCGCTGCAAGTTCCATTTCACAGATGCAGGGTGTCGAAATGGTGACAAGTGCCCATTCAGTCACTCGAAGAAGACTCCAGAGCGACCCTTTACGCCGAGGACGAGAACTCCAAGTCCGTCTGGAGGAGGAGGAAATAGGATATGCTACTCTTTCAAGAACACAGGCTCGTGCTCAAGAGAGAATTGTCCTTTCAAGCATGAGGCAGCAGCTACCCCAGCTCCGGAACCAAAGGCAAAAGCTAAAGCCAAATCCGAAGCAAAGGCAGCTCCAGCGAAGCCGAATGCCAAGGCCAAGGCACTCCCTGCGGCACCCGCCATCAGATTGTGCCGAAGGTGGAATCCATCAGCCCCGGCTATATGGAAGCGATCTTCAAGACAAGATGAGGAGGAGTCAGATTGTCCATCCGTTGACAGCGACGCTGATTCGGATTGTTCAACAGACGACGAATCCTCGGGACCGACTACGTCGACCCGAAAAGAGATCAAGCGTAATGTGACATTCGCCGATGACGTGAAGTTCATTTCTTCGTGTCCTAGAAGATCGAAGAAGGACAAGGAGCGGAAGGTGAAGTACGTCGACATGGAAGCGCTTGTCAACAATGAGGATCGCGCCGTGAATTTGGAATTCGCCAAGCATAAAGCGAGATTGAGGGCACAGATCATGAGAGACATGGTTGACGACGATGATGATCAATGCGGAGATCGAGTTTCATTCGTACGAATCCCAGGAACGTCTCGGGTGGAAGAAGTTTCCTTCTACGACGGTGAGGATTCCATCGTTGAGCGTGAACTCGATGCTGCGCACAGCAAACGGATCATCAATCAAGGTGTATTCAAATGCATGGTTCAACCAGTCATCCTCAAGAAGAAGATCAAATTTCTCATGGACACTGGGTGTGGCCATGACCTCATATCTCAGAAGAAGATCGAGAAGCATAGTCTCGAGACACTCGTGACTCCAGAGCCCATATCATTTCAGACAGCAAATGGAATCACCGATACCGATCTCGTGTCGAATTTCCAGACTGAGTCGTTCGAGGAACCGATCAACGCTTATGTGTTGGATGACACACCGTCGGTGCTTTCCATAGGTAAAAGATGCATGAACTTCAACTACGGGTTTGTGTGGCCACCCGGAAGGGAACCATTCATGATCAACCCGCAGGGCAAGAGAATATCTCTGTTCGTGAACGGTGACATCCCGTACATTCGCGCCGGGAGTTCCAAGTCACTGGTTCATGATGATCCGGAGGCCAAAGCGATCACCGAAATCTTCAAGGGTGTGCTAACCGCGGGTGATGTTGACGTCAGTGTCGCAGCTGCCGCTGAAGCTGCACCGAGCGAGATTGAAGCAGAAGAAGAAGGTGACGATCATGAACGACCTCCTGATACTGAACCCCAAGAACCTCCTATAGAAGAAGTACCAGAGTCCGAGGCCGGACGACCTCCGGACGACGACGAAGGAAAAGGAGTGGGTGAAATTCCATTGGACGGTGACGATGAGGTGATCATTGATGTGGAAGGCGACGGTGCGCCGAGCCGCAAGGCCAGAGTCGGAACACTGAAAGCCGAAGCCAAGACATTGGCACATCTGTGTACTCATCGCTACCGCAATCCATATTGCGAATCGTGCATACGCGCGAAGATGAAGCACTTGCGGACACAACGAGGTGCGTTTCAACGTGTGATCAAACACTGGGGGGATCTTGTGACGTTCGACTTCCTCGATATGCGCAAGGCCGCCGAAGCAGGTATCGGACTCGATGATGGAGCACGTGAAGTTCTAGTCATCAGAGACATCGCCACCAAAATGATCGCAGCGATTCCCACGGCTTCAAGGAGCACTGACGAGGTCGTCATGGCCATCAGACGCCTAATGGGAAGACGCAAGATTCATATGGCGTATAGTGATGAAGCACCAGAGTTCGATTCAGCTATGGCGCAGTTGAAGATCGTGATAGATCATTCCCTTCCAGGGAAACCCAGTAACAATTCACTCGCTGAACGATCAAATCAAGAAGTGATCAACACAGTCGCAGCATCCATGCTACACGCCGGATTACCCGCCCAATACTGGTCCTTTGCGCTGAATTGCGTGATGCAGAACCTCAACATTGAAGACGTGGAGGGCGATGGTGATTCAGCATGGAAACGAATGACTGGAAAGGACTTCGAGGGAAAAGCCATACCGTTTGGGGCCAAAGTCTTCTTCAAGCCGACGGATACAAGGCCGAAGACATATGGCAACAAGTTCGATCCAAAGGGGATCCCAGGCATTTTCGCCGGATACATCATCACTGCTGGTCAAGGGTGGTCCAAGAAGTATCGCGTGTGGGACATGAAGGAATTTGCCAATGCGAACTTGTCGATGGACGCATCTGTTCCCAGGAAGTTGATGAGACCGTACGAGACAGAAGTTATCTACTTCCCAGAGGAGATAACGTTTCCCCTGAAAGCCGAGTACGAGAGGATGAACTCAACCATTGAGGGACTCAGGGACAACGTTGACCTCGCTGGCAAGGAGATAAAAGACGTCGATGACGGGGATGACGGTCCGCCTGGAGGAAATGGTGGCAACGGGGATGATGATGATCAAGATGGTCTTCTTCCTCCACCGGATCCCGGAGAAGATCCTGACTTACAGGACATAGATCCATCTGACATAGAGACGGAGCCGTCTGGCGAAGTCTTCAAGTCAGCAGAACATGAAGCTATTGATGCTATAGGAGACAAAAGACTCGAAGAACTAGACGAAGAGCTAGGTCTACGTGCAGCACCGCCTCCTTCTGAACCAAAGGTCACTGGGAAAGATCGGCGATCGCCCCGCGAAGTCGGTCCAACCGGTAGACTCATCCCCGAAGGAGACATCGAAGAACCTGGAGAGATCATTAAGATCTTGAAAGAAAAGAGGTTGGCTCCTGAGGAGATTGAACATTGGAGTACGGGGAAGAAAGGGGACGGCATTGTATATCTCACTGATGATGGTGAAGCCTGCAAGATCGATAAAAGGGGAGTTCCATACAAGATCCGAAGCGACGGTCGACGAACCCTTCCTACACGGCGACCTATCCATTCCTATTCTCCGGAAGCATGGAAGAAAATGAGCGAAGCGGAGAAGAAGGCAGCGTACAAGAAAGAAAAGCGAGACAAAGCTCGAGTTGCCAAGAAAGACCGGAAGAAGGCTGTGATAGGAAAGAAGATAGTCACCAAGATTTTGGACAACATGATCTTTCCCAAGATTGTTCCATGTGAAGAAATTGATCTGCAACTCAACGTGTCCATTGACGACGACGATGGATGGTCCTGGGCACAGTCCTATGTGGATCAATACACACAAGAACAATTCTTGGCAGACGTCGTGCCGGCCGTTCCGGCGCATATGGTCATGGATGATAACTGGATTCCGTCTATGCCGTGTACGACTTCTCACAGAAACGTACATCGGGAAAAGAATCATGCAGGAGGATCATGCTTCAATGCCATGGTCACTCGACCCGTCACACGCAAGGAGATGGTCAACAACCCCAAGGCCATGGAAGCTTTCATGAAAGAATGGAAGGGACTGTGGGACCAAGAGGTGTTTGATTTCTCAACTACGCGTGAATATGACGACGTCGTCGCTGAGGCAAAGAAGAAAGGTGAGAAAGTACATATGGCGCGAGTACATGGACTGATATACGAGAAGAACTATCAGCTCAAAGAGGACGATCCTGCCAGGAAGTTCAAAGGGCGAGGTGTACTACTCGGTGATCAGGTCAAAGATCAGAATATGGAAGCCGCGTTGTTTCAGGATTTGGGGAATTCCCCGGCTACGTTTGACGCCTCACGGTGGGCAGATTATTACGGATGCCTTCCTGGCAACGATGTCCAGATGGCGGATGCTATCCAAGCATACATTCAGGCGAGACTATCGGGCACTCCATGTTGGGTTGAACTGCCTGATGAAGCCTGGCATCCATCTGCGAAAAGGCATAAATTCCGTAGACCTGTGTGTCGCCTGATCAAAGCCCTATATGGACATCCTGACGCAGGAACCATGTGGGAACAACATTGCCATACCGCGGTACAGAAAGTAGGATTCAAGCCGATTGGCGACGAATGGCCATCATTGTATTTCCACCCGCAGATGAAGCTCTTACTTGTCATCTACGTGGATGATCTCAAGATGGCAGGGCCCAAAGAGAACCTGCCCAAGGGTTGGGACATGCTGCGCCAAGAACTTCGATTGGAAGAAGAAACGCCACTAGGTTTGTATCTGGGTTGTCGCATCTCCAAGGGCGAGGCAACGTTGCATGACAAAACGAAGGTGCAGACCGTTACCTACGACATGGAGACGTACCTGGACATGACAGTCAAGAAGTACTGCGACGTGACTGGGTTCGATCCGACAAAATTCAAGACGGTACCATCGCCGAGTCCGGCTGAGGAGACTAAGAATCACCCAGCTCGCGCTCCGGCACAGTCAGGTAAAAGCCATCGATGCACGTGGTGTGGACACACCATGCCTGTTGATAAGGATGGTCGGCTTGTTCCGCCTCCACCTATTCCCAAGGCGCCAGAGGAAGAGGAGATCAACGAGGCTAATCGCGGCGCACTTGCTCCGCAGGCAGCAGCATTCTCATGAAATTGCTTTATGCCGCGCGCATTTGCCGCTTTGATCTTCTGCGCAGTATCAACAATCTCGCACGCAAGATCACGAAATGGACCAAGAAGGAGGATGCTCTTCTTCATCATCTCATGGCCTATGTGCACCAGTCCAAACATCACATGATGATTGGATGGGTCGGGAACTCCTTGGAGGACTCGTCCATCGGGCTGTTTGCAGATGCGGACTATGCAGGTTGTGGAGAAAGTTTGAAATCTACCTCCGGTGCTCACTTGCACATTCAAGGTTCTCACACAAGATTTCCCTTGGCGGGACTTAGCAAAAGGCAGGGGTGCTTGAGTCATTCCACACCTGAGGCCGAGATTGTCGCGGCCGACTTTGCCATGTCACGTCTTGGATTGCCTGCTATCACGTTGTGGCAGCAGCTTGGGGGGCAAGACCCCAACTTCGTCTTCTACGACGACAACCAGACCATGATCGGGGTGATTCGCACGGGCAAGAATCCGACTATGCGTCATTTGGAACGTACCCACGGCATCTGCATTGGATGGATGCATTCTATCTTTCAGGAAGGTTACGTTTCTCTTGCCTATGAGGTCACTGCCAAGATGTCAGCGGACATACACACCAAGTCGTTCAAGGATTCTGTGTCCTGGACACATGCGTGTCAGCTCATCAACATTTTTCCGCCGGCCCTCATTGGCTCCCAAGAGATTATGGATCTGATGCGCCCTACTCATACACAAAGCACGGATGAGAAGGGCCAACAGCATTACTCGTTCAAGAGCGAGGTGCCTTGTTTTCCTTACACGCAGACGCCGATCCTCCCTCAGGTGTTGTATCGCGCTGGATTGTCGAGTAAGGAAGGCTTGCAAGAACATGACAGTGTGGACCCCATCCTGGTTGTCAAGTTCCCGCGCATGCTGCGGGGGCCGCCTTCCGCGTTGCCGCCTGGTCGCTACCTTCGGTCGACTTGGATTCTTCGTGAAGGGCAGTGGCACCAAATGGAGGACCGTGCTGCTATCCTTGATCAACCGGGCAAGTTCGACCGCTATGTGGAGCGTGCTGTGTTTCAGTACCATCCGGTACGGGGGCATTTGCGCCCAGCCGCTATTGCGGACGTCCTTGCGCCGCCGTTTTTGCCTCCTCCTGAACCGCCTTTGGGCCAGTCTTATGTGCGCGCCCTGCCCGCCAAATGGCGAGCGGTGGTTGTCACACTGGCGCGTGCCATCCATGGGGGGTACCAGGGCTTTACATTACCTCTTTGTTTCAACGGCCAGTCCAAAAGTCAAGCCTCCCAATTCGGCTATGACCAATGGTCGTCAGTGTACGAGGATGTATGGCATGATGCGGCTGAACAGAAAAGGGAATATCAAGGATATGATGGAGCAATTGTGCCTCACGTGGTCAATTTCGCCGAAAACAAACCCAAGGAGGGCCTGGTGATCCAATTCCTCGACCACGATGGAGGGTTGGTCCATACTTACAAGAATCCTTACAGCCGGTGGAAATACCGTATCACTATCAAAGATGCTCCAAAGGCAGTGACGGTGTGGACATTGGTAGGAGTCGATGAGGAGAACTGGTGGAATGAGTATGCTCCTGGCAAGGACTGCATTGCGCAGCATGCTCCCGATTCTCACTACGACCCTGGGTTGCAAGTGAATGTTCTGAGTATGGGGCGAGAAGTTGACGACGCCATGTGTGCCTACCTCTTCGATGTGGTGGAAGCAAGGAAAAACAACCCTAACTCCGTGATCTTCATTGGCGCAGGGGTGTTGGGCAAGAATTCGTGGCTGAGTCGGAAAATCGCTGACAACCCTGAAAGGGCCAAATTGCGGACAGACTACCCATGGGGGGAGGTCGTCCAAAGAATTGCGCGCAGAGCGGCGTCGTGGGGGTTCCAAATCATCATCGAAGTACCTCCTCGAGTACAAGTCCAGGAAACCAAGCAGTACAAGGGACTTCAGGAAGATGCCATGTGGAAGAGCATCAAGATCCAAGGATGCACTCACGGGCAACGTTATACCTTTCGGGATCCTGTATCTCCCGGAACCGCCGTTGAGCTCGGCTACTGCAAGGATGAATGGGAGTACATTGCCGCAAACGTCGCGTTGCATCCTAAGTCGTCTGACGTGTGCTCGTCCAAACATTTGCACATGACCGATTCGGACGCTAAGGATCGATCTGATAAATGCGAGTTGACTAGCCAAATCTCCAGGAGATTGCTTAAGGCCTTGAATTTTCAGGCAACGGGCGATGGGAGATTGGTAGCGATGCCGTCGAAGGCTGGTGGACGAAAGCCTGACCGCATGATTGTTGACCTCTGTGGCTTGGGCAATGGCTACGCCGTGCCTAAGTCCACTAAGGGATGCGCTCGCATAACTTGCAAGGAGCTAATTGGCTCTAAGGCCGATGAGGACAGCCTTATCGGTGCAATGAAGGATGCGTGCCGGAATGACCTGCGCACACCTGTGCTATTCGTGGCATCGCTTTTGCGATCAGGTGTTGGTCCTGGAAGTAGTGAAGGGGCTTGCGTGGGGGGTGAGAAACGTTCCGGTGGGAAGTACAAGGTTTTCAGAAGTGTCTTGAAATCTCTCAAACGCCTGCTGAAGAAGTGTGCGGAATTTTCCGACGTCTATTTTTCGCTTGACATGCCTTCTTCATGTTCATGTTGGTCTTGGCCAGAGTTGCATGCTCTTGTTTCAAGTGGCAAGGTGACGAAGGTTAAGATTGATGACCATGTTGGTGCTGGTGGCGATGGTGGTGGACGCAGGATCATGTTCTCTAACATGCCTGAAGCGGATCGTTTGATGGTGAGAATGGATGATTGCTTGGACCATGAATCGAAGAGCAGTTTGTCGCAGCGCATTGATGTGTCATGGCGGTCGATTGCGAGGAATGTTCGCAGCCTTGTTCGAGCTCATGTCAGTGTCAGTCATGTTGCACATGAATCTGAGGACATTGCATGGCAGCAACGTCAGTGTATAGACGCTGATGAAGGGGCTATAACACAGCCCCAACTAAGGAACAACTAAGGTCTGACCCGACGGATCGGGGAAGGGTGCCTCTTACAGAGCACCCGGAACCGTGAAGTCGCATAGGGGTAGGTACTTCTCTCCTACGGAGGAAGGACCGAATCCCGAGCCATGGGTGAAAGCTACAATGCCTACGAGCTGGCCTTCGAAGGAGTGGACCATGAAGAAGTTTTCCCTTCTGGTGGGATGATGCGGACGTTTCTGAAGTTCCACAAGTTTCTGCAGATGTATTCTGAGGACTCGTCGCAGAGCGTTTCGCTCCCGCCAAAGATTACGAAAGACAAAGTGGTCGACAATGATCTCATTCGCACATGGGCAGCTTTCAAAGCACCTCCTTTGGTCTTGCTGTTCACGTGTGCAAATCTGTCGCCAGGAGGGGATCTTTCCATTCGAGTCCGAGAAATCCTCAAGGCTTGCTTATTTGCCGCCCCGGAGGAGTACATGGACAAACCCTATGGGGAGATCCTCGCCATGGTCATCAAGTTTGGTGGAGGTCTCAAACACATTGTTGCTGACTACGGAGGGAAGTTTCATGCCATCACAAGATTTATGGTGGATGAGGAAGTGATCCGCGATGATGCAAAGTTGGCTGTGGTTGAACTGGAACAAGAAAGAAAACAAGTTCGGTTCGACTTGAACACTGCAACCAGGAACATCGTCAATGCGGACGTGTACTACAATCTCGCCGTTCTCATCAATTCCGTGGAGACGCCCTATCAGGCCGTGACAGACACGAGAATTCAACAATGGTATACGGTGAATCAGGACTACTACCACAAGTTGCCTATGTCAGGCAGAGCACCTGACCAATCCGACCTGTTGGGAGAGCCTACGTTATGTAGGGTGTGCAAGCTGATGTACATGTTCGCAAAGCACACTGGGTATGGGCTTCGGACCTACAACCAGGAATGTGCAGCGGGCAACGATGGCGCTACGCCAATCAACGTTCACCAGCTGGCTTTGATGATGCGCACATTGCCTCAAGGCATGGGACATCCGCTCGCCTTTGCGATGAACTCACTCCAGGCGTTCAGTGTTTGTCTCCACGTGCTTCATTCCTATGTATCATGGATTGATCCACAAACTGGACTCCCGCATTATCGATGGTCTAATGACGTGCTCCCCGATTCCGACTACACCACGTATGCTTTCCTCAAGTACCATGTGGATGCCGTATGTGCAGCTCAGGACAAGAACGGTTTCCAATTGCCGGATGCGTTCCGTGGCTACACCTGGAATCAATGCGGAGTTGAATCTGGGTACGTGGTCGACTGCTCTACCAAACGCGCCACATTGGGCATATGGGAAGCGGAATTCCAACAGATGAGGGCACCAAGTCCGCTTATGCAAGATGATGGCCTGTTTCCGCCCAACCTTCAACGGCATCCTAGCTGGGTATACTCAACGGGGAGAGTTGCGATGCCTACGGCAAGCAACCTCGAACCGGAAGGAATCGTGCACCCTGAGCATGGAAGAACGCCGGAACAATCGCAAGGATCCGCTGCCGGACCTCGAGCCACCCCTAGCCACGGACCAAAGAGGGCAAGGACGGACGAGGCAACGGCATCGGCGTCGTCATCTTCTGCGGCACCTCCTCCACAACAACCGCCTTCGCAACCGGAAGAGGAACCATCGCAACCGACATGGGAGGAAGCTCCAATCCCTGCTGGCGCTCAGGAAAGTTGGTACCATTATGTCAACATCGATGAGAAGGGCTGTCGTTCGATCTTGCTGACGACGACCCGTGATCACGACGAGTACCCACCTGCCATTGATGAGACGCCAAAGTTTGTGGCCAACCACGACGTGGGGACCACACCGATTCAGCATTACGTCAGAAGACTGGTGACCTATTTGGCAAGGATCCGTTCCGTCTCTCAAAATGATGACAAGGGTCTCAACCTGAAGGTCTACGTGAAGCTGAGTACAAAGGTGTGGTTACGGATGTATTCACGGCTGTACCATGCATTGGCATTGGTATCATGCGTGCATCTTCCTTCTCCTCCAATGCTTACCTCGGCAGTGATGATCGAGGCAGATCGCGATCTTGTCGACAACGATGACATTCCGGAAGAAGCCAGGATCAACACCATGAACACGCTGAACGGATTTCGCAATAGTTTGGGTATGGGTGGCAAACCTGATGCCGCGACTATGCGCTCTCAATGCACAATCCTCGTCCAGGACTTTGACATGGTTGCAAGGACCAGGGGATCAACGCACACGTTGAGAGAGAACCTCGGCATGCATGGGTGGAGCGAGATCTACATTGTGAGCCCGTCGATCACCACAGGTGCCAACTACAACTTCCAAGTCACAAAAGGATCGTTGGAATCTGTGAATGCGACATTGGATGGCTTGACTGAAGAGCAGCTTGCAACCGTCACACTGCATTACCATCTGTCTCTCCAGGCAATCCTCATCGAGAACATGTCTTTTCCGATGAGTGAAGTCGGAGACGGAGCAGCGATCCGTACTGACTTGCAGCGACAGCTCAAGGTGACGTACGTTGACCCTATCATTGCAGCAGGGAAGCGTACCACGCGCCCTCCAATTGTCAACATCAACCACGACTTACGGTTCGTTGGAGCAGCTAGCAATTACCTTCAGCACAAAGCTTCTCTGTTCAACGGTTTCCACGCGCTGGGAATGTATATTGAACTGGAGTTGCGAGCCCAAGCATGCGTGGTGATTCATGGATCTTCGTTTTGGTCAAGAATGTACAGCCAGATGAAGCATGCGTCATCAGGCGTGCATACACTGTCAGCCGAAAAGGTGCCAGCACCGGCCTCTCGGGTCAGGTTCAAATTGGGCTACGCTATCTATGAGAAGCAGCTGTTCTGCGAGAAGATGGTATCCACGTGCTTCGTTGAGGCATCGAGAATCCGCTCATGGGATGAAACTGTCCGCGCCGACACAGTCGCTCACCCGTCGCTTGTCGAGATTTGGGAGGACAAGAGTGAAGTCAAGACGTCCACCAAGATTTCGCAGACATGGTTCACGGGAGAACAACAGCAACAGATCAGGTCGGGTGCCCAGGGTGACACGGTCGCTGAGTCGTCCGCAGTCACCTGGCAGGACTTTGACATCGCCATGACCGTTCCCGAAGCATATTACGACAACAGGCACTACTGGTTCCGGATCGACACCTACGCGACCCCGAACACCGGCTATGTCAAAGGGAGAACGTTCTATTGCCCTGGATGTGACGCAATGAAGTTGGCTGAGTGCTACTCACAGGCCTTCTTCAAGCCGACTGGAAACGGGTATCCTGGACACTGCATTGGGTGCGCGCATACTTCAGCCTTGAAGATGCAGCATCAAGTCAGCTCCTTCAATGACTTAGTCGCGTCCCAGAAATACACCTTGGCTTGCGCAAAGCACCTTTATGACCTGAGGCTTCAATTTGTGGACCCTCGCATGGACATCAAGGAGTTCCTCAAAGCTTGTGCGGAAGTGGTCTACGAAGACATTGGCAAGACGGTTTCTCACTACGGTGGTCTCCGAATCACAGCCAGTCATGCCATCGAGTACGCGGCATGGGGAAAGGCCAAACAGTTGGCATGGGACAGGGGATACGATTCCGAAGGCAAGACATGCTACATCTGCTACTACGATGCCGGGAACTGCGCTTATGCTGGTTTCATGAGAATGCTTTTGACTCCGGAAGAGCGCCAAGAATGCTACAGAGGGTCAGCCTTGCCCAATGAGGAACTCCTGGGTGACACGGTGGAGCTG